>JAAAKG020040982.1:0-74051 GCA_010014905.2 Druon quercuslanigerum
GCTGGTAGGGGGGGTTACATAGATCCTAGGACAGCCTGTTGTTTTCAAAAAATATTTCCATGCTTGAAGCCCGTCCGTGCCCCCCCCCCCCCCCCCAAAAAAAAGGAAGAAAAAAAAGTAGGGTTAGGATCCATCCGAGTACAGCTGGGATGCCAGCCGTATCAGCGGAACGGATGAGCTGGGACGCCAACCGATCCGTAAAAGGAGGAAAAAGGATTAAACATAGGGAGAAGGTATATACTAAGGAATTTGCTTGAATCATATGGTTTATTTTCTTTTCTTTTGCTAAACACTGTCTATTATTCACTAGGGAGACTCGTAATTTATTTATGCTAAAGAAAAGTGACAGGTCGCCCACGTTGTGATAGTACTAGGGGTGCCTAAGCTAGCTCGCCATGTGTAAGTTATTTAGAGAGAGAGAGAGAGAGAGAGAGAGAGAGAGAGAGAGAGAGAGAAGTTTTGCTCTCTGCCGCTTGTGGCGTGCGGGGCGTACATGAACCATGCAGGGTTGCCCAGAGCGGATGTGCAGCCGTGGTGATTAGAGAAAGGGGGAACTATCAACGGAAGTCCAGCCGTTAGCCCTATTGATCAGAGCGTTATTCCAGCCCTGATCGTTCTGCCGTTACGTGGAGGAGCGTGCCTTTCTAAACCTGCCGCGCTGCACAAGAATTGGTCATAGTGAAAAAGATCGAGTGGTGGGAGATGCGTGCGCTTAGGTTTGAATGGCAGGAAATGGTGTTTCGCTCTCTCTCTCTCTCTTGTTTCTTTCTTACTTTTTAAGATTCGAATACTCTTACACCTAGAATGGTTGCCCCCGAATGGATAAACGTCGTATGCGAGAAAAAAATCTCGCTCTATGCGAGTCGCATACAACACTTTATAAACAAAAAAAGATTATTCAGCAAAGTAATTCAAATTTACAAAAAATGAAACAGTTCATATTTCAACTACAAAATGTTGGACTTAAATTGCAGAACATTATATTTTGAATGATTTACTTTAAAATCGCGCGCGTCTGAATTCTGCTGAGTCTCATGATTGTCAATTCTCTTTCGCTAAAGCTCATTTGGCTTTAATGAACAGATTTTCATCACGCGTCGCATGGTGCGCACTTTGTTTTTCCCAAAAACTTAGTTGGTTATTTTCCAGAGTTATTTTTTACGATTTAAGCAAAAAATATGCATCCTATCAAAAGATAATTAATAAAAATTTTCTACAACTTTTTAGATGAAGAAATTTTGTTTAATAATTTTTTCCATGTCCTTTGTTGTTAAAAAAAATTAAATTATTTTAGCATTATGTTATTTTTTTAAGATTAAAACAGAAACTGTGCGTTCTATAGAAAAGCGTTAATAATGCACGTGTAGTTCGTTTTTATACGAACAACAACATTTTTTCGCAGCTTGTGTCCTAAAGATTAATAAAAAGACTACACGTGCCACAAAAAAAAATGATTAATAATAAATTTGTACCACTCTTTTTGGCTGCACAACGTTGGTCTATTCATTGTTCTTTGTTTCTTTTTTCATTTCGCAAAAATTGAATTTATTATTTTAAATGTTTTTTCTAACTATTAAATCAAAAACTCCATACCCTATTAAAAAATCATCGAAAAAAATTTGTATCTCTTTTTTAGGTTGAAAAAATTTTTTCTATATATTTTTTTTCGTACCTTTTATAAATACATTTTTTATTTTTATTTTATTTGATATTTTTTTTAATTAAAAAAAACATGTGTCCTGTCAAGCGATAACTAATAACAAATTTGTAGATTTATTTCAGGTGCACAGTTTTTGTTTAATTTTTCGTACCTTGAGTCGTTCATTTAAAAAATATATTTTTCATTTTTCATATTATTTCTCACGATTAAAACTCAAACTCCGGATCATAAAAAAATATTATTGATTTATTATAAGTTTTTTAAGTTGAACAAATTTTGTTTATTTTTTTTTTGATTTTTTTCTTCAAAAATTCATTTTTTTATTTTTTATGTTGTTTTTACGAATAAGAAAAACTTTGCGTCCCAAGAAAAACCGATTAATAAAAAATTTCTACATCTTTTTCGGGAGCACGGTTTTTGTTTGTCCTTATTTGTTTATATCTCACAGAATTTAAAAGAAAAATGAAATTTTTGATTTTTAATTATTTTTTGAGCGAGCAAATTCAAATTTTTAATTTTTTAAGAAAAACTTTAAAGGTTTTTATGATAATCTTATAGGGTCTTCAAAAATCAACGGTTCCTCCTCTTAAATATTTTTTTTTTCGTATAGTGCGTTGTTTAGCTAAAAATTTTGATTTTCGATTGTTTTTTTTTGTATGAGCTATAAATCTGATAAGTTTCTTTTTATCGAGACAAGCCATTAATGCAAATTGTTTGGCGCACTGAGTACTACAAATATACATACATGAAATGTTGAAATCTCGAAAAAAAAGTTAAAAAAATTTAAAATGCGCTTTTTTAATTTTTATCAAAATAAGTTTATGAACATAAAACCAATACATTCTCATTGATGAGAATTTCAGAACAATTATTGCCATTTAAACAACTTGGAAAAAACGATTAACTAATTAGGGTCCATATTTTTTTAAATGAATATTTATGGCATTCTGTACAATCAGGAGCGATAAAAATAAATTACTAAGCAGCAGAGAATATCTTTTTAAATTCTTTTAATATGTTAACACCTTATTTTAAACTTTATAAATCCGAAGTAAAGCTATGACATACACTACAAAGTTCGGCAATGCAGATTCCTGTCTTACTATCAGTCAGCATAGCCGGGATATCAATAATATTTAATAATAATTTCACCAACTGTCGGTCAAACAGAAAGATTCGTAATTCTTGTCACAGTGGCGCTACCTACACTACCGTCAAAAATTGTCGATACAAGCAGCAAAAATACTGTTATGAACCACTGCTGACTTCGAAACGTGATTACTCGTTCCAAAAAGGAGCAGAAAACAATTGTTTTAAACCCGTTAGATGTTTATTGGCTTGAATTAAACATGAGGTTTGAAGTCTGTGGCATATTCTTTAAGCTTTCTGACATGGCTTTGAAAAAGTTTTTCCCTACTTCTTTCAATGATTAATTAGGTTTCAAATTTAGCGATAATTCGTAATAGTACTTTCGCTGATCGTACTGTCAATTCGCGATGGTAGTGTAGATAGCGCGACTGTGGCGACACTACTCGATGATCAAATTATACTAAATTATGGCTGACTGCCCTGTTTTACCGACTGGTGGTAAGATAAGAATATTTATTGCCGAACTTTAAAATGTATTGATTCAACTTCCAAAATGTATTTAACCAACTTCCTCCGTAAAGGACGAATCCAGCTTATAGCTGGCAAACGTCTACTACTGACTTAAAAAGCTTTGAAGATCAACAAAATAATTACGAAGAATTCTTAAGAATTAAAGAAATTTGGCCAACAACTTATTTGGTTCAATAGAAGTTAAGATATTAGAATAATGTAAACAGAAATGTTCTATTGCGTAGTAATTAATGTTTGTCGTTCATAATTTCATTAAATATCATAAATCTCAATGAGCTGGAAGGACGAATGAGATTGCGACTATATATACTATATATACTAAACTCTCATCGAAATCTTTCAAAAGTGAATTATTATTTTTCTTAATGTGGAACCTAATGGCTAATATGTGTTTCCTCATAGCGATCTGCCCTAATCCTATTAGTAAATATAATATGTATTATTCAAAGTAAGGTTTAAATCACAGTAGATTTATTTTTTATTGGAAGCATTACAGCCCACTATAAAAATAGAAATAAAAAAGAAAGAGTATAAGTGCTATAGAATTTCTATTTATTAGGCGCTATTACGTTCGAAAGATTAACTAAAATACTTGTGCCATAAAAATTTGATCTTCTGGTAGATAAATTATTTTATCTTAAGAGATTTCCATTTCATATCAAAACGACTTCAACCTTGCCCCTAAATTCGGGGCGAGGCGTGCTTAATCCAACTGGTTAAAAATAATTAAATAATCAGATTATTGTTTTACTAATATGATAAATATATGGGAGAGTATGTGGTACAATGCCGTGCATTGATTAAAATAGCCTATAAATAATGACTAAGATGTGATGTTAATTTGTTTTTTAAAGTGGAGATTGCATTATTCTTGCATTAGGCTTGCATCTTCCTGATTTCTGACATTCATTTAGCCCGTATCGTTCTTTTAATAATAGCCAGTTTTATTCAGACAACGAAACTCTCTTCAAATAGGGCTATTTGAATGGGACTATCTACGAACTGGTATGAGTAATTTGTCTGCGTTCTTGGTCGCTGTCTTTATTTATTTATTTAACGATTATTTATAATTTGTAATTATTATGTGTGTATGTGGATGATAATGAGTGTAGTGAAAATGATTTTATAGTCAGATTTGTGTTCTTACCACTAATAACAACACCCCATGATGCACTCATAATCCCACTTAAGTTCTTAAATTTGTTCTACGATAACAAAAATTCTCGTATTTGAAAATATCAAATCCAGAATAAACCATTTAATCTGATTAATAATTTATATGATTAATATTCATACATTTAGAGAACATCTCGAGCCCAACCTAATATTTTTGTATTCTTCTTGGCTTATTACGTTGTTGGGAAATGTAATTATTTCCAAACGGGATTACGAAAAATCGCTAAGAAGAAATAAATAAACTGAAATTAAGACCAAAATTAAAATTATGAATGTTGCATTCAACAGAATGATTAGAAAAAATTGCTGAGATGGAACACACAATGAAAATTGGGACCTACATTTTTTTGCACTCTCATCCATAGAAGGTATTTGTGTAAAATTTGACTTTTAGTTTGTTAGCGCGATTACTCTCCAAAGAATTTAGATTAAATTGTTCTTTTGTACACTCTTTCAGTATCTTAAAATCCAGGTCAAGTTCGTGAGCCAGCTATTTTGGATGAAAATTCAAAAAGTGAGCCGCATTTTTAATATTTTTGAGATCAATGTTTTTAAGATTAAAAAATTCTTTCTACAGATATTCATATTACTCAAAAATACGAAGAATTTGTCCTAGCAACTTGTTTTATAAAACCAAAAACACATAAAAAAATAAGATGAAGTAGATATTTCGGCTTTCAATCGTGTACAAAACTACGAATCTTGCCGACGTTCCGTGAACATTGCAGTTCACTCCTTCAGGGGCTGACCTGAAACTGAGGTATCAGGTTATGCTGTTCTTATGTATAATCTTTACGATGCTTGCGATTGGCTAGAGCGCACCACCATGGTGACAGGACGCACCTGATTGGCCAATTAAGTCTAATTTAAAAAATCCGGGAGGACGGAAAGCCAAATCGGATTGGTATTATAACCGTTGTCCCTATTGATGTTATTAGGGTTCTTTAAGATTTCGATTGCTTCTGTATGTTTTCTTGGGAAAATATTGCGTGTTTTAGCAATGACGGCTTTCTTATTAATTAAAATGTTATGTCCTGTTTCGATATGATGTTCAGCTAGTGCTGATTGCGTGAAATGTTCTAGTCTGACTTTACTCTCATGTTCCTTTATACGTTGGCTCACCCCTTTTCCAGTTTCTCCAATATAGACTTTGCCACAAGAACAAAGTATTTCATATATAGCTGAATCACTGAGAGGTGCCTTTTTGTCTTTAGGATTGTTTAGAAGCTGTCCTATTTTCGCAGGTAGTTTAAATATGGTTTGGATGTTGTTTTTGTTGAGAATTCTTCCTATTTGTTCTGTGACACCTTGGATGTAGGGTAGGACGGTGGTCGTTTTTCTCTCTCTTTCTATATAAGGTTGTTTTAAATTGTTTTCTTGGGTGTAATTTCTTATCGCTTTATCAATTTGTTTGATTGTATAATCGATCTGTATTAGAATTTGTTTAACGTTTTGTAATTCCTTTTCTAAATTATCTTTATCTGTTAAGGAGACAGCTCTGTATACAAGGGAGTTAGTGACCGATTGTTTTTCAGATGGATGATGGTGAGAGAAGGCATGTAGGTATCTGTTTGTGTGAGTGGGTTTCATGTAAACTTTATCTCCTAATGTATTATCTGATTTTGTGTAAACTAGTACGTCCCAGAAAGGCAATTTTCCGTTTTGTTCAATTTCCATGGTAATTAGATATTAAGATGTAATTGATTAATGAAATCGAAAAACTTATTTAGTTCATTTAGACCATGTCGCCAGATGACAGAGGTGTCTTCCACGTAATGGAACCAAAATTCCGGTTTCAGCTTGGATTGATTGAAGATTTAGGTTTCTAGATTTTCCATAAAGATGTTGGCTATTACAGCTGAGATTGGAGATCCCATTGCTGCTCCTGAGGTTTGTTCATAGAATTGGTTGTCAAAAGAGGAGTAAGTATTATTAAGACAGTGCTCTATCAAAGGTATGAGTTTAGAGGAGAAGTTTGCAAAAGAGTTAATAATATCAATTGTATCAGATTGGTACATTCGTGAAGAGAGATGTTAGGTCGAAACTCACTATGATGTCTTGTGGCTAAATGCGAATCTGTTGTATCTTTTTCATAAAGTCAAAAGAGTTTTGGACGTGGCTAGCCGAATTTTCTGTGAAAGGATTTAGTTTATTGGCGAGGAAACGTGCTAGCTTGTAAGTAGGTGAGTTTATTGCGCTGACGATCGGCGTCTTGGAGAGGTGGGATTGGTAGGTATTAATTTAGTTTTTGTTTCTCTGCCAAATTTAGTGTTTTTTAGAACGGTTTTTGTTTTGCTGACTACTGTTTTTGTGGGGTCCTTTTTAAGTTTTTTGTATGTATCGTCAGTTAGAAGGTCCATGATTTTGTTATTATAGTTTTCTTTATTCATTATTACTATTGTGTTGCCTTTATCTGCAGGTGATATTATAATTTCTTTATTTTTATTTGGTTCTTTAATTTCGATTTTTTCCTTTCTTTTTAAGTTTGAGGAGGTATATATTGTGGAGGTATAGATTGTGGATTCCAAATTCCAAAGTAGACCAAATGTCAAATCTGAGATTATTTGATAGGAAAAGATGAAGTTGCAATAGTTTTTTGGAGGTAGTGTTTAAGAGAAATTTGGTGTGTTTTATTCTTTCTTTTAAGAGAAGCAAACTCGTTTTTTGTAAAATTGATTTTGATTTTGATATGCCCAAATTATTTTTTAAATTTAAGAATTTTGGAACTTAATAAAGGTGTTATTTTTAGTAAGAAAATTCTCCCCGTAGAGTTCTAAGTTAGAGTTAAAAGTTAGATTTAGCGATCTAACTGCAAAATACGAAATAAGATAAGTAGACAAAAATTGTGCATTCGAAAAACATCTGCAAATTTATTATCAATCACGTTCTTCTAGGCTCTACGTTTTTTGCTTATATCGTGAAAAATATAATTAGCAGAAAAAGAATGCCCACTGCGTGTGCACATTCTCATTACAACATTTGTCTTTTAATTTATTCTTCGTCTCGTTTGAGGTTTCAAAAAAAACCGCATGGCCAAAACTGGTCATAAATTTTTCTATCCCAATTTGCGTCTAATTGAAATCAGGTATCGCTCTAAAAGTTTGAGAAATGAAACAGGAGGCAATAAAGTGTATCTCTTTGATTTGTTCCGGTGAAAATTAAAAAAAAAATCAAAGATAATAAAACTCGAAGCCATATTACTATTTTTCTTTCCCGCCTTACGTCCACACGGAATAAGATATCTTGTTGAAAATTTTGCATGCTGAATAGAAGCCACGAATTAAGATGCCTTTGGTCCTAAATAATTACAATTGTGAATTTTTTCATTACTTATTCGGAAAAATACGGAAAGTGCTGTAGAACGCTGCAGAGCAATTTTTAATTTTATCAATGGGCTAGTTATGAGGTTTATATTCATCAAAATGGGGTAAAACAACAAATATTGGTCAGAAAAATTATACAAAAATAATGCAAAAACTAATATTTGCCTTTGAAATGCAAATAAAAAATAAGAAAATTTATATGTTTAGATAGTACGTGTCTGATATACATATCAGCTGCATCAGAGCAGCACTATCGCCACTTGCAGCCTAACAAAAACAAAAAAGTTATCAACAGAGAACTTCTTCTTTATCGACAGAGAACGATATAAGTGAAACTTTTACCCAAAAACGGCCACAAGCGGTTCTTTAATATTTATAATATTTTCCAAACGTTTTTTCCGCGTCATTTAAACTTTTATTTTTTAATATGGGTGACAAAATATTGATCTTAGAACTGACTTGAGCAGCTGATACACTCGTTACATAATCCTAACAGTATTTTAAATCTTTTCAAATCATACGAGTCAACTGAAAACTCTCTGTGCTATTTAAAAAATATATAAAAATCCTTAAAATTTTTTAATGAAAAAAATTGTAAATATATATATATATATATATATATATATATTTGAAAATATTTGACACACTCTGAAATTGTTGAATTAAAAAATGGAATTTGTGATTCTTTATTATTCTTTGTGAAATAAAAATTTAAATTTTTGGTTTTCCAGAAAAATTAAAAATGTGTTACATTGTGTGTAGTTTGGCCCCAAATGTTAATTTTCGTTTAATTTTTCGAATTTTGTAAATGCTATTTTTATTTTTATTACCAAAAATAGTTATAAAAATCAGTCTTTTGTTTTTTCAGTAATACTGGTATAAACGTATATAGAATTTTTAAATCTTGAAAAAAATTGGTCTGCACAATTTTGAAAATGCACTAACTTTTCGAATATTTATCCAAAATGACTGGCTAATTACCTTGAGCTTAATTATAATTCACTAAAAGGGCTTACCGAAGGCCAATCCAATCTGTTAATTGTTTCGAAAGTTATCGTGCTGACAGTACCATCAATTTTGACCTTGATGTCAACTTTAAAGGTCAAATTGAGGTAAGACCCTTTTCGTAAATGAGAACCCCTATTTTTTACTGCGGATTTAAAAAAAGCGGGAAATGTAAAGTAAAAAATAATCTGTGGAAAAATGGTTTTTCTGACCATGAAAAGGTAATGAAATTAAGGTCAAATGTTTAAGAAATGACCAAATGCCCTTTTTCTGAATTGTCTTGGTTTTACAGGATAAACAAACGATCAAGATGCTTCACAAAAGTCGACAAAATAGTAAGGTTTACATCACCTTGACCATCATGACCTTCAGGTCCAAGAAAATACAGAAAACGGTCATCTGGTTGTTTATCAAACATTTGACCTAAATCTTTTACAGATTAATTTTTACTTGAAAATTCTCGCTCTTTTCAAATACTCAGTCAAAAATCGGGGTTCTTATTTAAGAAAAGGTTCTTACCTCCATTTGACCTCGAAAATTGGCCTCAAGATCAAAATTGATGGTACAGTCAAATGTCCCCCTTGGTCTTGGTAAGCCTTTGTTACAACCGTTTTTTCGTAGATAAAGTATTTTAGAAAATATCTAGTGTTTTCTCAGACATTTGACCTTAATTTTTTGCCTTTCCAATGTCACAAAAACCATTTTTCCACAGGTTCTTTTGACGTAAAACTTATCGCTTTTTTCAAATCCGTAGTCAAAAATGGGGCTTCTTATTTAAAAAAAGATTCTTACCTTTATTTGACCTTGAAAATGGACCTCAAGGTCAAAATTGATGGTACAGTCAAATGTCATCAATTGAATTTTCGTGAGCGACTGAGGGCGATGTGTAACGTTTAAATACCAAAAATAAAATTGTGAATGTTTTGAAAACTTGCAGAAGCTGCAATAACATTTTTAATAGCAAAATGTTTTTTAAAGAATGCACATTATTTAAAGGAGTCAATATGACCTCGTCTGTTTTAATATGAATGCATGTTATTGCTCATTATTAATGGTAATTTATGAAAATTCGTTATAGCCGAATGAGCTTTAACAAAAGAGAATTCAAAATCACCTAACTACTGTTGTTAATGGTTTGACCTGTTGTTTAAGAAAAATTGTGAGAAAATACAAAGGCTGAGCGTGGAGCGCAAGGGAAACACATTGTCAAGCGAAGCGCGAGAAAAATATATTATCGAGCGCAAATCGCGAGAATCATCCATCACGCGCCCTAGGCGCGCTTAAACTTGTGAGCAAAGCGGGTGAATTTTCTAAATAATATAATCCAGTTTTGAAGAAATTTAATAAGAGTGTAACTAATCAACAATGTTTCAAATATTTCGCTTCATATCAGTATAGGCGCTATATCATTCTTCCTTCGAACCTATTGAGATTTACGACGTTGTTTACAATTATGAGGTACACACAATAATTACTACGCAGTAGAAATATCAGTTATACTTTCCATTTTCCAACATTTTTATGAATTTCTCTAAATAATTTTTTATCTATTAAATTCTTTAAAATTATTTGAATTTTTTAAAAGTCTTTTTATATTCTTTTAGTCATTTGCATTCCACTGAATTATTTAAGTCATTTATTCATTTCTTTCAATTGGAATTCTTTGAACTCTTAAATTAAGTTCTTTTACATCATTGTGATTACATGTTAGTTCTTTTCGCTGCTTTCTGCTCTTTCAATTATTTTGAACTATTTGAATTATTTTGAATAATGTTTTCAAATAAAAAGATTTGTTTTCTTAAAAAAAAGATTGTTCTAAGAGCTAAAAATTAGCGCTATTTTCTAGAATTAAGGTTCTTATTCTGATCTCTCTAATGGCTTAATCAAAATGCAACCGTCTGGGAATCAGATGGTTTGTGGTTCGATTCCCAGTAAAGCGTAAAGAGGAAGATCTTTTTTTCTTGACTTGATCGATTGTAACGGGAGTCGCAAATTAAAGGATACGACAGGATTTGGAGGTGAAGAACGGGTAAAGTCTATTAAGGTAGATGATATTTATAATTTGAGGTTTTATTTACCCACTTACAGGTTAGGGGGGACCCGCTGGCCCACGATCGATTTTAAATCTCGACGGCGTAGTAGCCCGATAGCAGGTTGTGACGTTGAATCAGCTTTAAGTGGAATTTCCTGCAGGTGATGGTGTTGAAGACCTGTTGTGGGGTGGTTCTCAGACACTATTGGGGTTGAGTTAGCAAATGTCTAGGTAAAACCGGACGATGATGCAGAGGGCACAGGACTGGTGGTAGGTGCGATGAGCACAAGACTAATACTACTTGGGGATGGGGTTAGTGGTAATAAGGACCTGGGGTGTCGTTCCCTACTCCTTCTCCTAGGCCCACAGGGCCGTAAGGTACCGGGTCGCTTATAATTTTGTTACACGATATTGGGTATTTTCTGTCTTCATGGTTTCAAAGTATTACCTACTATCAGTAGAGTACCATTCGCAAATAATATAACAGATTCATTGTATATGATTTAAAAATATTTGCACTTATTTTATTTTGAGAAGATGTAGCCTCCGGAAACTGCGATGATGCTTTAGTAAAGCAGCAAATTTTGCAGCAACTAGAACGTGTACTTCATCCACTCCTGCTATAATACTGTTCCTTGGATTCCAGTCCCTAACCGCGGATTATCTGACGCGGCAGATAGGGAAGTTGGAAATTAAGCTTTGACCTCTGATAGATTATAAATTCTTAATGGATGCAAGAATTCAAATACACCAACTGATCGAAACTTTTGGTAACGCAGTTCATCGAAGTTGAAGTTAGCAACAACATTTGCAAACGACTTCTTTCCCAGCCCCGCACCTTCTGCATCACCACACTTGCCCTTCTTACTCTCTCCTTTACATAAGCATCTAATCCTTCATTTATCCGAAACAGGAAGCTAAGGTATCCCTTAGGTTACTTTCCTGAACACTATAACTTTGGACTTCTCCCATCCTACCCTTATTCTTGCCTCAACCCCCTATTCATCCACAAAACTATTCCTACAGTCTCTTCATGTACCTCCCGTACCGTTTAGATCAGGTACTAAACAGTTACGCTACGTTCCCTACCCCGTCCAGTCCTGTTGCCCTGGACCATCTTAACTTCTTTATCTCGTAATTTTTCGCAATTTTTCTCAAAATTCTCGTAATTTAACTGGTCCATCACTGCCTTCCTTTTTGTTCTACTCCTATCATCTCCCATCCGTAAATCTGAAACCTGACGCGATTCTTTAAAAAAACTCCATTCCTTACTCCATATCTTCTCACTTATCTTCACATACGCTTCCTGAATCGAATCATTATCCTACACACATATCATTCTATCTTAGCGATTCCAAACTCTTTCTACAGACCTTTCTCCTTTACCTATTTTTTTTCTTACATATAAATCTAAACCTCCTCTCTTTTTGGGGTTCCCCCTTTCTTTTTTTTTTGCATTTTCTCTTCACCATTTTTTCCATCTTATTATATTCCATCATTACGGCCTTCATGACGGCCTCACCACTAATTTTTCTTCTTACTAATGATCTTTTTTCCCTTTCCACTTCAAAGCGTATCTTCCTTAACTGCTCATACATCTTTATTGCCTCCCTCGACGAGCTCACCCTCCCCACATCAATACTTCTTCCTCGTTCTGTCTTCCGCCATTCTCCATCTTTCCCTCAACTCAAATGGCTGGCGATCTGATTCTACCCTATTTTCCACTGGGAATCTCCTAGTCTCTTTCCACCCTTGAATATTCATGACAACATATTCCATCACTGCTAAACCTACCAAACCGTTCGCCTACGCCCAACCTCTATTCTCCCTTCTGTAACACTTTGGATCCTATCCTTATTCTAAACTGTCAGAACACGTTACCCCTTCTACATTTATTGCGCTCATTTACACGCCCTTCCTCTCTCCTTGAGCGGGAAACTTGACAAGACACATTGAGCGGTTCAATGGAAGCTAGAAATGAGGGGAGAGTGGTAAGGGTTTCAGCGTAATAAAAACAATTTTTTTTGTGACTTTTTGTTAAAAGTATGGATTAAACAAATTCATTTAAACCTTTTGTACATTATTAGGTATACTTTTAGCAATATTCCGTAATTTTTTTATGCGGAATTATTAAAAAACAAGCCAGTGACAGAGCTTGTTTCAGAACGTCTTAGAAAAAAACAATTTGCGGTGTTCACTATATCTCGGTCGAAAATAATCTGAAATCAAAAAGCTTTAAAATTTAGTTAAACTATCATCCAATTGTCCCTCCAACATTCTTTGATTTTTTTTATTTAAAAAATTTTGGTGTCCATCTAAAGTGTAAACTGCTATTTTCCACAAAAAAATCTGGGTGGAGCGCACCCTTAATGTAAAAAAAAAATTTCAGCTAAACGTTGGGGAGAGGTATTTTATATATAGAAAATGTGTACCAAGTTTGAAATGAACCGGTCAAGTAGTTTTTAAATGGCAGTGAACACGGACTTTGAAAATGTAGTTTTGCGAAAAACGCGGTTAAAAGTTTATGAGCTGAAAAAGTCAGAGCTATAGTGTTAAAGGACAGGAGAGTAACTAGACAATAACTTCAAGAGCTTTTCTCAGATTGACTTAAAATTTTGGGAATATATTCTTGAAATGTTTAACAATAAGATAAGACCAAAAAAAATCATTGGATTTTTCGAAAGTGTAAAGCCTTAACCCCCCCCCCCCTCCTTAAAAGAATATGAAAATGCATAAAAATAATTTGAAAAATATTTCAAAAAAGTCAAAAAATTTAATAGAATAAACAGTTTTATTTATCCCTTTTTAAACTTTTTAATTCTGCGTAAAGTCCTTGAACATGTATACATTTTCTTCAATCGCCTAGATTGTATATGGTTAGCAAACTGTGTCATTATGTTTCTTTAAAATTCTGATATTTCTATTCCGCAGTAATTCATTTTTGTCCTTCGTTATAGTACAAATATCATAAATTTCACTAAGTTAGAAGAACGAATGTGATAGCGACAATCCTCATATAAACTGAAACATTTTCAACAATATTCATTCTTACTTTTATCGCAAATTTTTATAGTTAATTCTTTTGTTTAAAACAAATGTTGACGCTACTTGCTACTTTGTGTTTTATCATAGCGATTTGTCCTAATCCTGTTGGTAAATATAATATACAGATATGCATAATTTAAATTTCGGTTTCAATCGTTTTTTTTTTCAATTTCAATTTCAATTTTGGTTTCAAAAATATAGTTTTCCATTACATAGTGTAGGGAAAATTAAAAATTTTTTTGAAAACTTTGTCGCTGAATTGTTAATTGATAAGTATTTTTATTTTAAATCCATTTGCTTTTTAAATCTTTTTTTTAATTATTCTTTCAACTGGCCTCAAAATAAGTGTTGTTTATATCCGACTACTCTTTACTACAAGCAAAGCTTTTATTTCCTTTCATTTGAAAATATTAAAATAATATTTTATTTTCTTGGCATGTTTCTTTAATTCAATAGGAAAGGTTTGCATACTATTGAAAACTACGTGCCCTGTGAAAAAGTGACGTTATGTTATTTTAGCAAAATTTATATCTACTGATCTTTTTTGTAGCTTGTATCGTTTGGTTCAAAACTTAAATTTTTAATTTTATTGTTCATTATTAAAACTTATAGATATTAATCAGGTGCACAATATTTCTGTCTTCATATTTTTTCGCATTCCTATTTTTTCTTAGCTTGTGTCATTTTTGTTTTAATTTTCTTCTAATCTTCTTTTGTTGGTCTTAAAACTAACCAATTGTAGAATTGAGCCATCATGTTAGGATTTACAGTAAATTAAAAAAAAATGTTAAGAACGTGGAATTTCTGAATAAATGTCGTACCAAAACCTACAAACCCCAAATATACAAGCTCCACATCCACAAACCTACAACCATCAAAGCCACAAACACAAAACCCACTAACCTACAAACCCCCAACTAACAAAGCCCGAACACGCTAACCCCAAATTATACCAATTTCTCAATTGGTGTTATAAGATATGGGAGATTTGGATTTTTGGGTTTGAGGTTTGTGGATTTGGGTGTTGAAGTGTGGGGTTTGTGAGTTTCTTGGTGAAGTTTTAAAAGCTGACTAAATCTTCTAATTTGGTCAAGTTCTTATGAGACTACTCAAAGTCCCCTTGCCTCTCACGATGAACTGCTTGTTTAGCGTGAGTACCCCTGCCTCTCATGAAATTTTTTCTTTAAAACTTGATCAATTATCATCCTTTCTTTTCAAAATAACGTGTCTTTTTTGTTTTAAACGATCTGCGAATAGGTCTTCATTTATGTAGTACTCTAGCATCACATTGTAGGTTTTAACAGTAATCAGCCATCATATTTTCATTCCAAAGACCCTGCTATCTTCGTTTCATTGTTTTTATATTCTGATGAAACCTTTCACCTGCTACTCACTAAAAGCACCAAGTTTTTCCAGAAAAAAATCAAGATGAGCATCAAGGTAATAAATTTTTGTGTTCATTATATATCTCAAATTTTTGTATTCTTTTAGCATGTCTTGAACATTTTTCTCTTAATCTGGATCCTTATTGTTATCCAAAAATTTTTATATAAAATTTTTAAAGCATGTCCAAGCAGCGAGTTTAAGTGTTCTCATTTTATTTTAAAACTCTTTGTTTCGTATAAGAGCCCTTATTTGAGGTCCATCCAAAACTCCCTCATCAATTTTTGCTTGAAATATTTTTTGGAACTTGATAAAGAGGTGATTGAAGGCATCAGTATCATTTAATTTCATAGCTTTAATAAATTGTTTGATGCGCCCAAGCTTAATGCTCAAATGTGGTAAAAGTATCGTTGTAGTATTTACTAATGGATCATGAAATACATTCTTTGAACCTGGTATTAAAGTTTTACGAGCTGTTAAAACTTTTTTTATGTGATGGTTAGCACGATCACGACTATCCCATCCACACAAACAACAAAAATATTTAACAAATCTATTCTTTTGACCAAGTAGAATGCAAAATTAGATTTCAAATGGTGTTACGACCTGTTTGGGAGACCAAAGAATATGTGTTCCAAAGTTGAAGACGGTTGGTCAAAAACTAGATTTTCATAAGCATCATCCGTTTTAGGCTACTTGATATCATATATATAGATATTCAGTCAATGCTACTTTCCATTATTTATTAAAGAAAACTATTATCAATTAGCGATTCATGTTGTACTAGGAAGTGGATTGATGCAACGGTGTGCTAAAGAAAATGTAATCCTCTCTTTCTTTTTGCAGAGTTAAGTTCACAGCCTGAATTTTCACCTGATCGTGATCGTGTTACTAATGTGCCACCTAAGATTGATCTGAATTATCCACCTACCGAGTCTCTTTCTGATGACAGATCCAGGTCTTCATCACGTGTCAGATCCAGGTCTCCTGTCAGGCGTCCTTCTCCTTCCAGGGCAATCGCTTCATCTATAAGGCTACCTTCTTCTGACGGATATGGATGTGGAGTTGAACAACTTGAATTTATTCGAATTATTTCTCCTGAGAATCCGCACCTGACATTTGAACTTCGAAGATACACTTTTCCTCCCGATAAACTACTTAAAATTTTGGTACCAAATCATAGGTATGAGCCAGTACCGTCTAAAGAACAAATTGTATTATCAACGTCCTATGGGGACATCTTTGGACTATTGGAGTCTCAAAATGTAATTTCTGGAATTTATAAACGTGCTACTAACGGTATGAGGCGTGTAAAAATAAACATGAATAGCCTCCTTGTTACCCAATTAAACGCAAAAGAAATCGATGCAACTCCAGTGGGTATTCGGCGAAAGATTACGTCGTTTTATGAAATAGTTAACTTAAATAACACTAGTCTAAACCATTAATTTAAGAAAATGCTTGCAATCTAATTTCGTATAACATTTTTTGATCTAACTCGTAAATGAACTAAAAAGTCCGCATCATGCATTGTCTAGAAAGCGTATTCTTCTTGTTCGTTAAATTTAAAAAAAAATTTTATATAAAAAAATAGTCTTAAGTAAAAATAGTCTCAAGTTTTCAAGAAACTTTCAAGAAATTTAAATTTAGGCTTTCAAGAAAATTGTTTAAAAATTAAACTAGTTTCTTAAAGGCTCATATGATTCTACTAAATTGATCATTTTCACTCCGCCCTAATGTCAAAGAATTTACAGGAATTAAGAGAGAACCCTGAATTCATTTAGGAAAATTTTAATTCTTTGTATAGTCTGAATATTTCGAAGTATCCTTAATTCATTTAGATTTGCAAGAATAGCAAAATATAAAATGTTATCATGTTTTTTAACGAATATTTACATTTCTATTGTGGACTTTTTAATTTTTGTCCTTCTTAATTGTACAAATATCATAAATTATAATAAGTTAAAAGTACGAATGAGATAATAACAGTGCTTATATAAAGTAAAACATTTTTTTAAATCTTTATTAGTTATACTCTTATCGAAATTTATGCAAAGTGAATTATTTTAATTTGAAACAATGTGGCCGCGACATGCTATTTTGTGCTACATTATAATGATTTGCCCTATTCCTGCTGGTATATATAAAATCTATAATTTAAATATCAGTTCCAATCACATGAAATTTATTTCTTATTTTAAATTATTCAAATGATAATAAATTTTTTTAGTGTTAAAATTTACCTAAAGAAAACCCGCTGTCAATTTTTGACCCGTGGGAATTTTTTTTAACTTAATAAAATAAAATTTTTAACTATGCAATTGAACTAAAATTTAGAGGGGTTTCTAGAGTTTGGCAAGAAAATAAAACTTTTTACATATATTAGATAACATTTTTCAAGATCAAAATAAAAATCTCTGTCTTTCATATTAAATGAATTAGTTCTTAAAATCATTACTCTAATATTTTTCTGTTAACTGCCCTCAAAATATTATTGTAACATACGTATGTATTTTTATTCTATTGTTTTTACCATAAAAAAATGTGCATCCTATTAAAAATAAATTTTCTGAATTAAAACTTTATTGCGCATAACTTTTTTGTACTCATTTTTTCCCGCCCCTTGTATGGCTTTTCTACCATTTTTTATTTCATTTTTATTATTTTTAATATTATTTTTTACAACTGAAACTAAAACCACGCATCCTATCAAAAAACGATTAATACCAATTTTCTTGATCAGTGAGCCATCATGGCTCATATTGTATCGTGAGTGTCTTATGGCCCATCATTGCAGCTTTGGCAGGCACGGTGGAGCGAGTTTGATTCCCAAGACAGGAAGGGAGGCTGGATGTGTTTCTTAGAAAGCTTCGCTTCTTTATTTCGTATAATACCCCACAGATACGCAACAGCTTATTAATAACCCCAGAGTACAGTCGCTAATGTAACTGGATATTGATGCGACTACAAAAATTTAATTAATAAAAAAATGTGTGTACGAATGCCACCGCACTCAGGGCCAGACAAAAAAAGGATCAAGTACATGTCTTTTTGGCTTTTCATAGAGAAATAAATATAAACTCGTCCACAGTCTAGCCTAACATTGCTAAACAAAATGTAATCGTTTCTTTCTTGTTGTAGAGTTGAGTTCACAGCCCGAATTTTCATCTGATGTTTGCCAGGTTCCTAGTGTGCCTGGCAGCAAACTTTGCTCTTCTTCTGAAATAAAGCATCGACCTGAAATTGATCTAAATCGTCTTCCTGCCGAGTCTCCTCCTCCTGCGCAGTCTCTTCCACGTGTCAGTTCCAGGCTTCCTGTCAGACGTTCTTCTTCTTTCAGGTCAATTGCTAAACCTATAAGGCTTCCTTCTCCTGACGGACAAGGAAGTGGACTTGAACAACTTGAGTTTATTCGAATAATTTCCTCGGAGAATCCGCAACTGATATTTAAACTTCGAAGATACACTTTTCCTTCTGAGGAATTACCTAAAATACTGATAGGAAAACATAAGTATGAGCCTATTCCATCTGAAGAACAAATTGTATTATCGACATCCAACGGGGACATCTTTGCGCTATTGGAATCTGTAGATATGTTTGCTGGAATATATAAATGTATTGCTTGCGGTATGCGACGTGTAAAAATGAACATGGAAAGCAGGATTGTAACCCGATTAAGCCCAAAAGAAATCGATGCAACTCCTGTGGGCGCTAAGCGAAAAATAATGTCGTTTTATGAAGTATTTAACGATAACTATACTACTCTAAACCATTCATTGGAATCAATGTAAACCTAAAATAGAATGCTTGCGATCTTATATAAAATAAAAATGTTTGGATAAAGTTCAGAATACCTGAATTTTTTGATTTTTGATTTGGTATCTAACTATGGTAAATGTACTGCTGCCGATGAAGAGATAATATAATTTCGGAATGCTACCTCTATACGATATTTGTAATTAGGCCTATTATCACACGAATGTATTTATATTGGTAATAGTTTGACACAATATACAAATACTAAAGTCAAATACAATCAGAAGTAATATGAATACACGCGGATTAGAAAATAAAGCAATAATTTAAGCTATACAAATTTATAAGCCATTTATTATTAATACGCAATCCACTTAGGAAAGGAATCTTTATATAGTCAGACAATGTAATGATTGAAAGCGCCTGGCTAGATAAAAGCAAATAAGAATAAAATAACGAATAGAATAACTGTTGGAGCATATATTATTTATCTTTATTCGAGACACTGTAAGGCTGGCGCGTATTAAATAACATATAGCATATTTAGAGAAGAGACAATCGATGACCGGAAGGTCCGGCAGAAAGGACATAAGTATTCATGACTCATGCAACTTAAGACTTGCTAATGCGAGTTACAACCAGCTTCAATTTTCTCAAGAAGCCTATTTTTAATGTGCCAACGCACGTGTCCATTTCCAATGTGACCAAACGTACGTAACTTGTTAAGAGTTTCTTCTTATATAAACCCCAGACTTAAACTTGACAATTGTCTTTCCATATCAAGTAGCAGTTAACGTGTGTTTCAAGCTTGTACTAAAGTCCCTTCGGCTGAGACTTCCGGTCGCCATAATAAGTCCATCCCGAATGGATCCTGTATCGCACTACTACTGTTAACAAAAGTGCTTATGCATCTTTTGTTAACAAAACGTTCCGGTAGACCCCCATCGCTGTTCGACGATAAAAAAGGAGATCCAATCAGAAAGCAAACACCGCATCTGCCCTTTCCAGAGTAGAAAGGTAAATGCAAGTTTATATGTACTATTATTAACATTTCTATATAGTCCCATTAGTGCTGACAAGTGGCTAACGAATCGCACAAACAAATAATTGGTCAGGCCTTTCCAATCTGACATAAAATCAGCACACTGGTGTCTCACAGGTAGGTGTAGGTAGGTGTTTGCCTAACACTATATCCGTCATCAATGTCAGGGGTGCCTGCCCGCCATCCAAGATAAACTGAAAAGGGGTTAGGGGACTGACCAACATGATTGTTGTTACCAGTCACAGGGTTGCCTTCCCGCGCTCCTCATGAGGCGTTATACAGGGGGGAGTTTGATCAACATTATTTTACTGACAGGGGTTCTATCCGCTCCCATGAGACGTTGGACACTTGGAGACTTTAGTGGCTGCCCTTACGAACGGTTTCTCGGCGCTACTTAGGGTCTGTTGCATGCATGCAAACAGAAAAATTTGGACCTCGATGGGATATACACCTTCTATTCAAAAAGATTTGCGAATTTTGCATATAGGCTAAGATAAAGGAAATATGCCATGATGTCTATCGTTTTTTTGTGGTTTCACCATGAAAAAGTGAACATGTAAATGTTTTTTAAATATAATCAGCAAATAAATTTTTTACAAAAATAATTCCTTTCATACGTCTCACCCTTTCCGCATTTTTCTACTTTTTAACAGAATTCTTGTTTTTTCCCTACTTTTCAATAAAATGTCTATTTCCTTCGTTTTTTCTACGAAATGCAAACTTCTTTAATAGAATCCAGCAAGAAAATATAAAAGTATTTATGAATCAATCTGCTCAGTTAAAAGATCAGCTTAGCGGTTACATAATCCTATATTTGATTGAAAACGTAACTTTTGAGTCTGATTTGAAATCGTTCTTGAATTTATTATGATATATTGCAATATATATAATCAAGTATCATATTTCATCCAAGTATCACTATTTTGTTAAAAATTCGCTTTATTTTTTACTTGAAAGTCAACTTTTTAGTTAAAAATTCCGCTATTTAGCAGATGAGCAGTTGCCTTTCTTTATTTCAAAAAATGAATATTTAATTGGAAATTACTCTTCTTAGGAGAATATTAAACTTTTCTTTAAATATTAAATCGAGAAAGAAGAGATAACTTTTTAGACTTTAATCGAAAAAAGAGGGAGCTGGCTTCTTCAATATCAAACGTTACTAGGGGGCAGCAGAATGTTAGTGCGACGGTAAAGAACGAGAGCAAGCATATTGCCGAACTAATCCAGCATTAAAAAACGAAAGACAGTGAGAAAACTAAAGAGATTTACAATTTCTGTAGTCCGAATAGTCTACTATGGTCGCAAGCCCATATCAGCAGTTCGAGGACTTGAAAGACATATACTGAAACCATAGACTGAAATAACTGCAATTAGCCCTTTGACAATCCAACGACAACTTTAATCGAAAAGCAGAAAAAGCGAGCCTATTCATTTGCTGTTTTAAGTGCTTCTGGTTTGGTCATCGATCGCGTGACTGCAGAAGACCTGACCGCACTGCCATGTTTTACAGAGGTGGTAAGAGTGTACACAAGATGGGCACCTGAGCAGAGTACATACATTGCGTCCTCTGTACAAAATTCAGGGGAAGCTAGAACCAAGATCAGGCTAAAGCCAATACAAGAAAATAATTAATATATCACAGCTGACTTAGATAGAAGTAAAAATGCGTACGCGCTACTGAGTAAATGATCAAATTGACGGTGCAAGCCACTGAAGAGGATGTAGTTATTTCTGAAGAATTTAACACAAAAGTTATAGAGATGTGTATGGCGTATATGGATTTCAGAGACAAAAAAGTGATGGGGATGGCTGCCAAAGGGGCAAAGAACCAGGAGATAGAGTTTAATAGGACATAATGACAATGGAGCTACATGAAGGAAAATAGGATTTCAACATGATGGCTGATTTCTGCTGGAAACTGAAATGGGATGTCCGTGTCAAAGAAGAAAAGCTACTACACAGATCCTTCGAATATAAAAGAGTTAGGTATTCCAAATGAAATGTATAATTTTCACAAGTATTTCCATCATGTCATATTTCGAAAGGCTTTGCCTTCCCTTCTACTATCTATGAAGAAATACACAAATCTCAAGCATCGCCAGGTATAAATTTGAACGACCTATGTAAACGGTTCGTTTTTATCATTTCTATGGTCTTCAAACACTTGAAATTTATTCTCTGTCAGCATTTCCGAATAAGCTATCGCTATAAAGTGAGCAAAGGCTGATTTTGGAATTCTGAGTTTGGATTTAGCGTCTCAAAATCCACAAGATGTGAATACCCTGTTTTAGCAAAACCTTAAATTTTCTTCGGCAAGGTTTTGAGGTATTGTTCTCTGTGCGCCCCTTTTGTCGCTGAATCCGAATTTGTGGTCGCGATTCAAAAAAGCACAGGTGTTTTCACATATTTTTCCATGCAAAAATAGTAAGAACAAAACGATGTTTTTTGAGTTTAGAAAAAAACCTGTGGGTGATAGCTGAAATGTGACCTTGGATTCGTATTCAGTCACCCAAAATCCATAGGATGCGACTAGTATTCTCCATTGGAAAACCATAGGGATTAATAATATTAGACAATTACAACTTTCAGCTACTATGATAAATAATAGGCCACCATACAAAAAATGCTTTTCTCGGGCTACTCCAGTAAAGGTTTAACCAGGAAAGGCATTTAAAATTTGCATTGATAATTTAAATACAAGCTGGATGTGAATTCGATCTGAGTATTTCCACTGACGAGCACTTTGCTTTCCTATAGAATACGTATTTGCTTTCTCAAAGCAGACGAATGAGTGATTTTTTACATACAAGAAAAACTAAAGTTTTCATTTTGATTTATTTCGAAATAGAAATTTAAAAACAAAACAAAATTACAAAACAATACAATTTTTAAAATACAAAGATAAATAAATTTTTTGATTTAAAATGGTAATTTTTTCAGCTGTAACTGGGAAGGGAAATGTTTTGTCGTACCACATCTTTTTCCCAGCTTGAACATTTTTTTCAGAAAAATTTTCACAATTATTTTATTTAAAAATTTATTAACAAAAAGTCTTTTCTAGTTATGCATCGACTTTTGAATTGTGTCGTAAACAATTTTTTTACTGTTTGTAACAGATTTTTTAGTTATTATAAATCCTTACTCTCCAATAAAGTTTAATATTATTATAGAACAATCCGTTTGCTTCAAGTGGAGGAATCTTTCCTTTTCTTGCATCAATTTTATATTATGTTAGTGAAAAAGTAATAAAATGTATTAATAATACAGGTAACTAGATTCTTTTTGAACCAAGAAATCTTTCAAATTCTAGAATCAATTTTAAATTATTTTTAGGAAAAAAGTTTTACTATAAAAAACCGATTCAAGCGGATTGTATTAGACATTTTTTCATTCTGATCATTTATGATTGAGAAAGTATTAGGATACTGACTCAGAATTTTTCGAAATTTGACATCATAATTTTTTAACTGACCTACACCTTTTTCGAGCCCTTGAATCCGAAAATCAATTTTTTAGGATGACATCTGTCTGTCCATCCGTAAACGCCCTGAGAGTCAAAGTCTATAATAAATATTATCCATTATTTAAATGCAATTTTTCGGGTTTTCCACTTTTCTTACATTGAAGATTTCAAAGAAATTACCATGTATTTTGTTTAAACAACGTTCTCTTTTTCTTATAAATACCTGTTAAACTTCAAGATTTGACATGAAACTGTTAATTTTATAAATTCTCCAGGCACTGTTAAGAAGCTTGTTAAATCGCATGCATTCTATATATGTCTTAATAAAACATTACTTGAATAGTCGGGAACCAGAAGAGACTAATCCTTATTCAAAAAACAAATGTCCTATGAAAAATTATTCATGAAAAATTTGAAAGAGTTTTCACGTTTTTTTGAAAGAGCACCTTTTTTCTAATTATTTTGTTCAGAGCTTGTGTCGTTTGCCTAAAACTTAAATTTTTTTTATTTTTGATGTTGTTTGACTTAAACTTTTTATTTAAGTTTGTTTTTTTGGATTTTGAATATTCTAGAACTCTGATAATTTTCATTTTATCGCAAAGCCATAAGGATAATTTGTTCGAAATTCTGAGTGCTATAAATAATCATACATAGAATGTTTTAATCTTGAAAAAAAAGTGTTAAATATTTTGAAAACGTGCTAACTTTTTGAATATTCATCCAAAATAGCTGGTTAAAGAACTCGTTCTTTCTTTTCAGGCATTAAAAAAGTGTACCAAGGCAGAATGCAATCTGATAAATCTTTCGTCGCGTGTGGGAGGTTTCAAAATTTTTTTTTTTTTTTGTTTTAATACTTTTTTTTACGATTAAAACCAAAAAGTAAGAACTAAAGGTCGAGTTCGTTAGCAAACTATTATGGATAAAAATTCAGAAAGTTGGCATATTTAAAATATTTTGGAGAACATTTGTTTTAAATTTGAAAATTCACTGTTTGGATATTCATAGTATTTAAAAATACGAACCATTTATCCTAATGACTTTTTTTCACAAAAGCAAAATTACCAGAGCTATAGCATTTACAAAATTCTAAAAAAACACAGGATAATAAAAATTTTAAGCGAAACAACGCAAAATATGAAGAAAGCCAAAAAAGGAAAAATCTTGGTTTTTGAATGCCCTACAAGATTACCCTAACAACTTGTTGAGTTTTCTTGAAAAATCGAAAATTAAATTTTTACAGCTAAAGAAATAATTAAAAATCCTAAAATAAGATTTTGCCATTTAACGATTTCACAGTATTTTAAATATCTTTAAATATATAAATGTTTTATCAAAACAAAACAAAAAAACATGTATAAGTTTTTTGTTTCTTCCCTAAAGAAGGGCCGAAAATGAGACCATATGAACCCCCATCTAACCCAACGCTTATGAACCCCCCCCCCCCCCCTCCTCATTAACGGAAATTCCGTTGGACTGCTGTAACTAGACTTTAGACCCTATACGCTTAAAGAAACTCTTTTTGCAAATTATTAAGAGATAATGCAATAGGGCACCGCAACTGCAATGTAGAACACGATGCGATAGGAAGCTAAAATTTTACATGAGAAAATTCAGAATGTGTTCCTTAAGCCGAAGATGTTTTGATAAAAGAGATTTCACAATCACCAAATTACTGTTGTCGATGTTTTGACCGCTAGTTTCAAAAAGGCTAAGCATAAGTGCAAGAAATAGACAAAGACAGGGCGTAGCGAGAGATAAATGAATAGTCGAGCGCGAGAACCAACAGTCGCGCCCCCTTTTTCTAGTAATGCATCGAGTTTTGAATTACGTCCATTAAAAAAGTTTTTCCGTTTGTAACAGATTTTATCTGAAATAGGCAGAATAAGCGCTCTTTGTCTGCCTAGTATGCGGCAGTAAAATAGCACTTTATTATACCTCGGTAAGAAGCACGTAAAGTTTCAGCAGGGATTTAGAAGTGACTTAGAAGTGACAGAAAAGTGAAATAAAAGAGAGAGAGAAGAATTCATTTTAAAACTACTTTAAACCAAGAAGTGGATTTTTTGCTAATAACGTCGCCCCTTCTGCTTGTATAAAGTTTAAATGTACTGTCTAGGTACATAATCTCCTTTTTTCATTATTATTTTTTTATAATTATTTTTTATTTTTTATTTTATTTTTTTTTATTTTAGTTTTTTATTATTATAGAATGATCGATTCGCCTAAAATCAAGGAATCTTTTCCCTTCTTGCATCAATTTTGGATTATGTTAAAGAAAGAAGTTTAACTGTGTTAATGATAAAGGTTTTACTTTAAAACACCGATTTTACGGCAACCAGTTTCAAATTATAGTCACGTTTACAGAAACAAACCCATTCTGATTTTATTAGGCATTTAATGAAGAAGGAAGCATTAAAAAAGTCTTTTTTCGAAGCAAAAACAACCAAGAAAAAATATGACAAATGTAGTTTGCACCTAATAGAAAGCTAACGAATGTTATAGTTACTGCACATGTTCCAAGGTATCTTTTCCAATTTGTGAAACACCAAAGAATAGGAGCGTAAAATATTTACAGCCAAGGATATTTATAATTAAAAATAAAGCTCCTTCAACTCAGACATTGCGCGCCCGGAGATAGTCATTCTAAGAATTTACGCTACGCTGTGACTATTGTTGCAGGGAGAGGAGGAGGTGAAAGGTTAAGGGAGGGGAAGGAGGAAGGGAGATAAAAGGAAAGGAAGAGAAAGGAAGGGGAAGAAAGGGAAGGGAGAGAAAGGGAAAGGAAGGGGAGGGAAAGGAATGGAAGCGAAAAAAAAGAAAGGAAGAGAAGGGCAAGTAAGGGGGGGGGGAGGAAAGGGGAAGGAATGGGAATGGATGGGGAGACAAGAGAAAGAAGAGAAGGGGAAATTACAAAAAAAACGAAACGGTGTTTTGCATCTCCAATACCGCTTCAGCAAAAATTGCGTCACTTGACGGACTGTTTCGTCGTCCCCGTGACGCAAATTTACAACCTTCGCTCATGTCGCTGCTTACCATATGTTTGTTTTCCTTTAGGTAATTTTAGGAGGAGAAGGGAGGGGGAAAAAGGAAGGAAATGGAAGGGAAGGGAAAGAAAGGGAACGGAAGGGGAGCGAGGGGAGGGGTTGGAAGGGGAAGGAATCGCTAGTGTGTGCATGTGTGATACCTACCCTCTATCGCACCCTGTATATTTATTTGTATATATATGTATGTTTATGTGCATAAGGAATATATGCATGTTAGTTAGTAAGGATAAAAGTGTAAATTATGGTACGCAAATACAAAATAAAAAATAAAATACAAAAAAAAATCAAAATAAGAAAAGAACGGTCTATCCTTCGACCTCCACGTGGGGACATTTGGTAAACGTCAGATACGGTCGCTGAAAGGAAAGAATGTTGCAACAATTTGTTTAAAAATTGTTTAAAAAATTATTTTAACACATTGATTTTGCGAATCTTACGCCAGATTCGTACCCAGCGGACACAATAACCAACAAAAGCATACGCATCTTGCAAAAACTTCAATATTGCAACAATTTATTTGAAAATTGTTTATGAAATTGTTTAAAAAATTGTTTAGGCCCATTTATTTTGCAAATTTGACGCCAGATTTGTACTAAGCGGACCCATAAAACATAAAAAGCATATGCATCTTGTAAAAAATCTAATTCTTGGGAATAATTTGTTCAAACAAATTGTATAAACAAATTAATTTTTTAATGTCGTAGCCAGATTTGTAATAAGTGACCAGAAAAACCATTAGAAAAATAAAAAGGTTGTTGGGGTAATAGTCAATATCATTGCTGTCACTTTAGGGTAAAAATAACAATTTATTTTTTTTATAGTCGCCATTTTAAGACATCCACCTTGAATTTCAAAGTTGCTGTATTCCATTTTTTAAAAGTTTAATATCTTTGTGCAATTTTGTGCACCAAGTTTTTTAAACTAAAAAAATTCTTCGATACGAAACCCAGCAGCAAAAATTTTTTTATCTTAAATTTTTCCGTGTTTTTTGTATTAGTATGTTGAGTTTTAAACAAATGCGAAACGTTTGACTACCACAACTGCATCAGCAGAGGTGAGCTTAGTTTTTCGGTCGTTTAAACGTTAATGGTTTTCAAAATAAAAGAAATTTTCTTACGCTATAAATTCATTTCAATTAATATTTTGCATATTTATTATAAGTTGCTTAAATGTTGTCGCTCATGAAGGAACAATTTGTGAGAGAATAATTTAATTGTAATCATGCCGACCGACCCGTGTTCTTACGAAGAAAATAGTGAAGATGCCAAATAACGAAAGGATTTTATTACCTAAGAGTACGATAACTTATGATGCATAAGCTCATACATTTTCTAAACTGCAATTGCTACATTTGTTTGACTGCTAAATTCAAGGGCCATTTTTATACCAGAGAATTATCCAGTACGACAGACGATTCAGAGACCTTATAACAGATTCCAACGGTTTGTATGGATTGAAAAATTCAAAATTTACTACGCTTACTAAAGCTTAAACAACTTCTGCATCCAAATGCAATGCTTAAGTTATTTATGATAAAATAAAAGCTGTTTCTAAAGATTTAATCACATTAAGTACTTCAGGATAAAAAAGGTGTATTTTTCTGAAGGAAAATAAAGATTTTTCTTTTTCTTTGGAGAGTTCAGATAATTTTAATAATAACTCAGAAGTAACAGTTTGTCAAATAAGTAAATTTTACGAGCAGCATGTTAGTGAGCGAACAAAGTTGTTAGATAATGCATATAAAATTAGCCCATCAGAATCCGAAACTAAAAATACCAATTCCTTTTTTCCAGAACTTGATGTTTTACAAGGTGTTGTATTTATTTTGGAATAGTTTGGTACCTCGTGTTGGTTCACGTTTTAAGTTGATTAAATTTTTTTTAAATTAGCACATTTTTTTAGTTGTATCGTCTTTTTCATTAATTACAAAAAGGTGATTATTATTATTTTTTGATGGGATTAGTCATACCATAGTAATGACGGTGGCTCCTGCTCCGCCCGTAACACAACGTGGTACACCTTAATTGTATTTCGGTTAGGAAAGATAATAATACTATATGCTTGTGTCAAAAAGCATTCGTCACAAAAAATTTGTTGATGAATAACAAATGTTTCAATCAGAAGCCTGTTTAAAAAATAAACACATATGTATTTTCGGAAGTCACTTGTTTTAAACATTTGTTTCTCGACAAATTATTATACAAACAAATAAAAACCGCTGTCATCAGAGATATAAGTTTCAAATTTCATCCGCTAGAAAGAAAAGCACTAAAAAATTTTAAAAGTGAAAAGAAAAAATCTACGGTATTAGAAAAACATTAATCATCCTTATATTTTATTATAAAATTGTATTTCATAACGGTGTCACTTTGCAAGCTAGTTATATGATTTTTTTCTTATATCTTTGAAACTTGAGCAATAGCCACATCACAAAAGTATCGCTACATAGTCTGCTTTTATTGTAGCTTGGATATTTTAACTTAAGACATCAAAAGTGACTAAAGGGTCGAAATATATCAATGGGCGTTAACAGATTATAATAATATAAACAGGAAACATTTTTAATTTATTGTAAAGAATTTTAACATATATACATTTTTTGTGTTCCTTTGAATTGTATATGTCAAGTCAAATATGAAATGCTATCATGTTTTTCAGCTAATACTGGAATTTCTATTGCGTAGTAATCAATGTTTACCTATCATAATTGTACAAAATGTCATACATCTTGATAAGCTAAAAACAATCATGAACTTGGTTTAAACATTATCGACAATGTTCATTAGCTACAGTCTTATTAAAATTCTTTAATTTTTTGCAAAGTGAACGCTAATTAGTATTCCGTGCTTCATTTTAGCGATTTTCCGTCTTCCTATTGGTAAATATAATTCCTATAATTTTAACTACGATTTCAATCGCAGATACATTTTATTCTATTTCAAAAATTGGAGCAACGCCGTGACTATTATTGAGTGGAGCTGCGGCGTATAGGCGGTACTCACTCAATTATGACGAAACAGGAGTCTTCTTGGAGTTGGACTATATCCCGTTTCCTCAGGATACATCAGGTTCAATGTCAGCCCTAAAACCGTGACTATCTACGAGTTTGACTTTATTTGTTCTATTCAAATAACAAATGCGTATAAGAATGCGGTCTCATAAAATATTAAACCCAAATTAATGAAAAAATTAATCATCTCCACCTGTGATTAATTTGTTGTGGAGTAATGAATGATAACCCAGCCACAGTATAACCTACCAATGTTAAAATGAATGTAATTATCAGTTTCTTATTGCAGAGCTAAGTTCGCGGCCCGAAATTTTACCAGATGGCGACCGTGTTCCCCGTCGATTTCTTGGTGGACCTTCTTCTTTTCCTAAAAGAAATCGTCGACCTAATATTGTTCTAAATCATCATCCTGCTGAGTGTTAGATCCAGGTATCCTCCTGCCGTGCGTAATCCTTTTTCCAGGAACATCATATTACTTATAAGGCCTTCCTATCTTGGCAGACGAGGATATGGACTTGAAAAACTTGAATTTATTCAAATTGTTCCTGATAGCAATTTTTGCCAGATATTTGATCTTCAAAGGTACACCTTTCCTGTCGATAAATAACTTCAAATGAAAACAGGACGATCAATCAAGTTGAATTATAAAGTCTACAATATCAAATAAATTTCTTCACATCATGCTGTCTGTAACTGGTAAGTACAAGTCTTTTGATTTTTTATTTAATCTATTTTTTCAGGATTCAACTATGTTGTTTAAAATTTGTCTTTCTTGATTTAAGACAATTTTTTTGGATTGAAAGCTAAAATCTTCTGTAGCAGTGATACTAACTATAACAGTTTTCGTTGAAAACTTTTCTTATTATTCTTTTACAAATTTTCTTATTAAAAACGTAACTTCGTGATAGAAGATTGAACCAACTTGCTGAAAATTCTTTTTCTTTTTTGATAAAACTGACATCAGTTTAGTTAAAGATACATCGTCATTGTTTTTGTTTACTTTTGCAATCTTTTTTTGTTAATATATTCATTACATTTTCTATTAAAAATTTATCTTTAATGGTATTTTAGGGAATTATATTGATATAATCTTAAAAAAAAAAAGGATATTTAAAATGTTGTCTCTGGCGTGGAAAAACTAAGCATGCCATTTGAAAATTGGCTCTTAGAGATATGCACGAGTTATTGCAAGTTTGGTAATGTAATAAAACACGTTAAAAAGTTTATCAAAGAATCATGTTTAGAAAACTCTAAAAATCTCCTGGACATGAAAAGAAAGCAAGTAAAAATAGTGCTGAAATTTTAACCAGATGATTTTAAATGTTGTAAACCAAATGATTTTTTAAACATTCCCTATGCGTAAATAAAAGCCTACAAGGTGGAACAGTACAATATGTTATATTTAGATAACGCGAATTCTATGAGAATTATATAAACCTCACCAATTTGAATATTAATAATAAGCTCTAAGCCAGATCACTTGTTTGCATTACAAAAATGCATCCCTGACTGATCCTCAATACCAGGACAGCCCATCCCAGACTATTCAAAAATAATAATCCAACTCTAACAAAAATACTTTCAGCACATTGGGCTATAAACGTCTTAAGCCTTAGACATTAATTATATAATAGTAGATAAAAGCTTTATAATACGAATAGCTTTAAGAAAGTATCCAGAGGCGGCTTTTTAAAGATAATAGCGGAAAAAGACGATTCCCAAATTACACCATCCTCCTAATTTTGTACCTACAACATTATCGAACAACGTTTCAAACATCGTATTAAATTAAAATTGTTACTTTAAAATGGTACACTCAAGATCATGTCAATCAGTCGAAGTTATTATCCTAAATCTTCCTCACCTCGTATATACTTGGTATTCTATTGCAATCCAGCAAAACTACACAAGGCCTAGCATTACTAACACGATTGGCTCTAAAAAGTCATGTAAAGGAAGCAAAACATTTGCTTCAGCTAAAAGAACATGCTACTAAGAGAATCATGATCTGCTGGATTGAAAGCGTGCAATGAAAAAACTGAAAGACTTGAAAATGTTCTAAGTATGTGCTTAAAAAAACTAAAGTTCGTTGTGGAAAATAATTGCTGTGAGGTCTACTGCAATTGTTCATTATCCTTCTCTTAACGTGTCAGTGCCACAAACCATTTTGTAGTTCTCATAATCGGCTTCCTGGGGATATGAAACGTTAATTGCTAGGTCAACTCAACAAGATTCTGGTTGTTAGAATGAGGTTCAGTTCATCAAAAAGCGGATACAAAAGGCGGTTCTTCTGGAATCACATAATTTATTTCGTTGACACTGTTGCTCATAACACTCTATAAAGATTAGCAGCTCTGAAAAAGTATCGAGAGGTAAAATTTTTATCTCAAGATGTCCCGCCTGCCTCATAAGGTTATCCGCAGCTAGATACTCGACTCTGAGAAACAGTGTTATACGATGCTAACTCGCGTGAATTTTTGGAGCTTGCTTGCTTTCTAGGACAGAAATAGTCGAAATGGATGACATAAATGTTCCAGCTGCATCGGATTGGTTTCCGCAAAGAACCATGATTCTAGTTTCGGAAGCATAAAACTTCACACTTATACAATGCAATCATCAATTAGGTCTGTAATTATTAACTCAAATGGTAGTAAGGCTGCTAGTGTGGTTGTACCACTGCAATTCCTAAAAGCGGTGAGGAGTATTGATTTTTTTTTAAATTTTGAGTGAGTTGATACATGTATGTGCCGACATTGTGTACGTTCAATAAACAGTAAAAAAAAGTGTTTACGATGATACCGAAATCAATATCATTTTGATATGCAACAAAAATGATACCGGATTCAGTAACATTTCGATCGGTTGGAGTGAATGATCAACTTTTGAGATCATAATGGTATAATTCGAAATCATAAGTGATCATCAATGAAGGTGGCTGAAGTTCTAATTATAGTAATTTAGCTCACATGCAAACTTTCTACGGTTTCTGTTAAGTGTTGTCACTAGCGTGTGGTCAGATATCATTATTTCGGTTATGTCTTAAGGACACCGGCAACAGAATTAGCGGCCATTTTGTTTAGTCTTAAAAATAAACCAAACAATAAGACCAAATTGATCCGAATGGACAAATCATTATGATCTCAGGAGTTAAATAATCGCTGCATAAAAATGCCCTGCAACAAAATTGATCCTTTCTTATACTGGGTAGGCAACTGATATAATTATAGAGCTATCAGCCTTCTAAGTGTCATAGACAAAATATATTATGAAATACTTATTCGTAATGAAATGGAAATAACATAAACAAAATCTGAAGACTCTGATATGGATTTATACTGGGAAGCTCACGTGCAGATCAGAAATTCAGATTGAAGCAAATCGCAAAAAAAGCTTTTGTCTGGCAGATGTAAGTTAAGCATTAAAAAATCTATCAAAGATTTTGTCTCATACTGAAGAAGAATTATTTTTCTAGTTGCAATACAATTTCGTAAACTTTTTCAAAAATGATTTTTTCGCCATAATTTTCCCTTATTTTGCATTTAGGGTGCTTTTCCCTCATTCAAAGAAAATCCATTCTGGTCAATTCTTTCGAGATTTATTAGGTTTTAAAAGAAAATTTGTCAAAATGGCCCACTATATGCCGTATATGCTCATGTTGATTTTTCAAAATTTTACACGGGTACAAGGTTAGTCTAAAATCAAGTTTTATTTTTTTTGCACACGTCTAGCGGAGGTAGCCGGAGGTGCTACCGGAGTGTTATAAAATCATTTTTATTATAATTTATATAAGGAAGCTATAGTTAAGTGAAATTTACATTAATATTGATAATCTATAAAACTAATGCTTAATTAAAAAAATGAAAGTACAACTCTGGATAGAAAAAATATTCTCTCTAACGAGAATATTCTGTCAGCTTCCTCAGTATTATAATTGTGTTGTTTTTTTCTTATTACACGAATAATTTAAAATAAGAAATAACAAAAAACAAATCATGAATATTCTCGAACAAAATTCTCTTTTCTAAATACCAGATTTACTTATAAGATATTCTTAATCGCAAATCTTGTGAAGGCCATACAATAAAAATAAGCTTCCACTCACGGTCCGTAATTGCGACATTAGGTAAACATAGCCCCATTTTTATATCTTATTTATTATACATGACATAATTAAGAATTTTAATTATTTTAAAAAGATGAAAAAAAATAGTTAAACCTTCATTTTTAAAAATCAACAAATAAGTTTGACTTTTATCCATGCAGTAGAATTTTGAACTTAAAAAATTAATTTTCTTCAAAATAGTTGAAACTTCCACCAAAGAGATTCATTTTGAACTAAATAAGATTAATCTTGATTAAGACAGTTAAATTTCATGAGAAGAAGAAATTTAAACTAACACAGATTAATTTTTAAATCAAAAAGACAAATTCTCAGCAAAATAAAATTTAAATTTTCATTCAGAAAAGATCTTAGTTTAACTTTATAAAATTAGAATATGAGTTTCAAAACAAGAAGTACATTTTATACAGCCCAATGTTCAAGAAAAGATTTTAATTTCAACCTAAAAGATCGCTTTTTAACTGAAATGTGAAATTTTTTATCAAATAGTTGTAATTTTGTTTAAGAAAGATGAAATTGTTTCTGAAAGAGACGATTTTTTAAAACCAGATGACAAAATTTCTTCCAAAGAAACATTATTTTCTTCATTAACCCCAATTAGAATTTTAGTATAATCCTATACTTAATAATAATTATATTTAATGATGACATATTAAAATCATCTTTAAAAAATAAAGAATAACTGTTAAAGACCATAGAATTTAAAAGATATTAAAATAACTTAAAGCAGGGATATGTACTTGCATAATCTTAAAGCCTGCAGAAGATTTTAATGAATATAAAAGAGTTCGAAGAATTAAAAAAAAGTTAAGGATAAAATAAAAAAAAATAAAACCATGGTCGCAGGCTATAATTTTTTGTTGTTCTGCCATCCTTGCGACGTAATTGTACTATAAATAACATAACCAAAAAATAATACAAAAATAATCTGTAGATATTGTCAGTCAAACGCTTTTTGTTTACATTTATTGATACCCATAATATTCTTTAGTTTTTTTTTTAAATATAGCATAGTGATTCATGTTTGGCGTTCATGATTGTACAACATATCATAAATATTGATAAGCTAGAAGGGCGAATGAGATCGCGACCATATACATATAAAGCGAAATATTGTCAACAATTTTCATCAGTTACACTCTTATCAAAATTCTTTAAAACTTGATTCTTTTATTTTCCTAATGTCGACGATAGTAATTATTTTGTTCTTCATCTTAGCGATTTATACTGATCTTATTGGTAAATATAATGCTTAAAATTTTAAATTCTAATTTCAAATCGCAGTGACATTTTATTCAAAACTTTTGCGATAGTAATAACTTTTTTTAAATGTTAAACTGTACCCAAAAATTTCACTAAACACTTCGCGGCCAACAGGAAGATTTTTGTAGTTCATCCAGAATTTGTTACAACTTTTAGCTACTATTATTAACAATAATTCAACATTGAGATTAAAGAAAAACTGCTTCTATGACAGACAAATATCATAGAATTGATCAAATAAGTATGAATGTTAAGGAAATTATGATTAAGTTTCCCATTTTTACGGCGACAGTTCCCCTTATGAAGCACTTGTTTAATAATTTTGGTTTCAAAAAATCATCAAATTAATCCAAAGATGTTAAATTTTGCTGAAATTATCCTGAAGTTTCTAACAAACAAAGTTGTCCACGAAAAAAAATTTTCTTTTAAGAAATGCTTGAATTATTCACTAGTTTATTTTTGTTTGAATAAATCGAAAAATTAATTACAGTAATTATGAATTTTGATAAAATAGTGATCTAGTTCCCAACTGAAAGGACTGGCATTGAAAAAAATGCATTTTTTTCGACAAACTTTGATTTGATGTTGATTTAATAAGCGATAACCCAACAGTATATCGACTAGTTAGGGGGCTACATAATCATTATTAACACAGCCACACAAAACAGAAGGTTGTCGACGGACAAGAGTAGTCACATCCTACATACTTCGTTCTTTTAAGCACAACCACGAATTCGGATTTAGTGGTGAAAAATACATACAAATGGTCTTTTTTTGGTTTGCCGGGACCAATTCTTTGTGGTGGGGGAGGGGCTGCTCAGAGAACAATACGTTATAATAATAAGTGTTGCCAAACCAGAGTAGTCACATTCTATGGATTTCGTGTATCTAAATCCAAGTCCAAGTTTAGAGTTCCAAAATTAGCTTTCGTTCACTTCCTAAGCCCAAAAAGCTTGTTTCTTTTTGGTGAAAGAAAACATGTTATTAAACAATACAAGATTGCTCGAGAATTCTGAGAGAGTCCTTCTTACTTTTGAAGCTTCTGCATTTTTACCTAGGTAGCAATGTCATAATTTACTAGCCGATATCTACATTAAAAATTTTTTGAATTGCACTTTGGTCGCGCTGACACCTCGATTAGTTTTTTTTAGCGCGCGCATTGGAAATTCTATAAATATTTAAATTCAATATTTATGATAAATCGTAATTGAAAATCTATTATAAGTAATTTCTTAATCCTGATATATAATTTTGCCGTAACAGATATAAAACAATGTGCTTTTATTCCAAAAAACGTTGTTAACTCTGACTTATGAAAAAAGATTATTCTTAATTTACTTTTGTTAATTTAAGTGATTTTATATAAAGTTACATTATTAGGAATAAAAGAAAATTAATTTATAAACTTGACAGAGTCGATATTATTCATTGTGATTAAAAAAATGTTCTCCTTCTCTAAACTTAGAATCTATAACATCTTTTTAATTAGGATCGAATTATTTTTTATGTCTTACTCTAAAATCTTATTTTAGGACTAAGAAATTACTGATTATGCATTTCATAATAATTGTTTATCGCAAATATTAAATTTGAATATTGACACTATTGAAAATTAACGTGTCCCAAGTAAACAACCGGCTTGCCGGCGCGACGCAAGAGCAGTTCAAAAAGTTCCCAAAATTGGGAGTACCACCGATCCTCACTCACTCTTCATAATTATTTTAGTTGCATAACACTCCTGGCTAATAATGTTTATGATACAGGCTTAGTAAAGCTCTCGGTTGTTTTCTGTGATCCTCATTTATCCCTTGCGATATTCACTTGGTCTTGATATTCGTTTTATTAAAATAATCCTGCAGACTAACATTGTTTCCGCTAGAGGCTTAGTGAAGTGGCGTGGCACAAGGTAGCAAGCTTTTTGCGATGCAGTGTCTCGGACACCCCATCATAAGTCAGAGTATCAGAAACATGTATCGACAACTCGTTGGTTTCCAAATTGACAATCAAGAATGTAGTTGGGTTCCGAAGAAAATGTGTAACTCTTGTCATTTAATGCTGCGGAGAGAAAAAAATGACGAGATAACATTAAAAATTCATGTGCTGTCATTCATCGACTGTCTGCTAAGATAGAGTTTTAAGTTTAGAGAAACCAACATACACACATGTATTCCATAAATCTAATAAAGTCAATGATAATCGAGCCATCAATGCAAAAAAGTCATCTAGAAAAAACCAGATTCGATGTTGTCCTCTGTTGTCCTTCTGTCCAGATCATACACATATTGTTCTCCTGGTTCTCTATTTTAAATTCCATATCCTCCTTCGCCTTCTTGATCTCAAGTGTTTTCAGTTTCTTATGATGTGGCTTGATATGTATGTCCGCTATTGATGGCGCCATCTTTCTAATTGTCTTTAGTCATAAAAATAGATTTAGTTATTGTTGCGCCTCTGGTTTTGCTGGTAGTATGACTTTCACAGCACGAGGTTTTGTTTGTGTCTGTAAATATTGTACCAAATGAAAAATTCTAAAATTTTAGAATTTTTCGTATTAGGAATTAGCTCCGTATTAGGAATTGTATATCGTTTTTTAATTCCTTTTTTAAGTTATCTTTATCTATTATGGAAACAGCTCTGTATACAAGGAAGTTGATCGATTGTTTTTTGAGATCAATGATGGTGGGAAAAGGCATACAGGTATGTGTTTGCATCGGTGAGTTTTCTGTAAACTTCATGTGCTAATGTGTTATCAGATCTTTGTTAAACTAGTACGTTTGAGTCCATGTCGCCAGATGCCAAAAGTGCCATTTACGTAATAGAACCAAAATTCCGGTATAAGATTGGATTTGTTCAAGATTTTAGTTTCTAGATGTTACATGAAAATGTTGGCTATTACAGGTGAGATTTGGGATCCCATTGCTGCTCCTAAGGTTTGTTCATATAATTGGTTGTTAAAATAAAGTAAGTGTTATTAAGATAGTGTTCTATCAATGGTATGAGCTAGAAAGGGAAGTATGTAAAAGATTTAATAATATTAATTGTATTAGAGATTCGCAACTTTGCAAAGGTAGTTATTCACTTAGATATTGTTTGGCTGTCAAGTTTAGAGTATTTGAGAAGGGTTTTTGTTTTACTGACTATTGTTTTTGTGGGGTCCTCTTTAATACGGAATCTAAAAATTCCATATCCTCCTTCGCCTTCTTAAACTCAAGTGTTTTTAGTTTCTCATGATGTGGCTTGATATGTATTTCCGCTATTGATGGCGCCATCTTTCCAATTGTCTTCTGTCATGAAAATAGTTTTAGTCACTGTTGCTTCTCTGATTTTGCTGGTAGCATGACTTTCACAACACGAGGTTTTGTCTATGTCTGTAAATATTGTCCCAATCTAAAAATTCTTACATTTTCATATTTATTGCCTGGTATAATATTAAATATCTCCTGCACTTTAGAATTACTTTGGGACTCTTGCACTTTAATCTTTGGCTTCTTTGCCATTGTGTTTACATCTACAAATAATTCTTTCCAGCCAAATATAATTTTTTTGCAGATCCTTCAATTATGTCTCATATAGTGTTAGAGCAGAGTTCGTCACATGATTTTTCGTTTAGATGGATTTCATCCTTCGTGGAAAGTTTGATCCTTAATTCCTCTACCTCGTTAAAGATGTGTCCCACAAAGTTAAGGAAACAAAAAAGTTTGTTTAGGATAATAAGAAATATTGAACTGTACCATAGCGAACTGTACCTTCATCCTTTAAATTCAAAGATGTCTTTCAGTCTTGTTCTTTCACTTAGGTAGAACTGAGAATAATTATCACCGCTACACAACACATTCTTGCGAATTTATCAATACACATTTTATCTATGCACTTTTTGTGACAATTATATAGCATTAATTTGGAACACCGCAAAGGCTCTTACTACAATGTATACCAGTATAAAGATTAAATGCCCGAATAATGCTTTTGTTTCTATAATTTGTTCAAAAAAATGATAAGATTAATCTAAAAATAATGAATTTAGTTTAAATTATTATTAAGATCCCAATCTTTTTGCTCGTATTTGTTTCTTTATAAAAAATTGAAAGCCTGGTTCTTTTTCGTGATATTGATGTTTTACAAAACAAAACACCATCGCATATTTTGCTCTTGCATGCTGGGCAAGAAATGCATCTCGTTAGAAATAATTGAATTATCAAATCGTTATTTTATTCAGATAATGTATACGTATGAAAATATGAACTTCGATAATGTTGACCGCAAATTTATGAGAAAATAGACCAACCAATGCTAATAAAAATGTAATCCTCAATTTCTCATTGCAGAGTTAAGTTCACAGCCTCGACCTGATATTGACCTAAATCATCCCCCTGCTGAGTCTCCTCCTCATGTAAGGTATGGCTCTACTCCTGCCGTGCCTGCTCCTCCTTCCAGTTCCATATCATTACCTATGAGTCTTCCTTCTCCCGACGGATATGGATATGGACTTGAACAACTTGAATTTATTCGGTTAATTTCCAATAGAAATCAGCACCCGATATTCAAACTTCAAAGATACACTTTTCCTGTCGATAAAAAAATTTTAATTAAAACAGGAATACATACGTTTGGACCTGTGCCATCTCAGGAACTAATTGTATTATCAACATACGACGGTGACGTCTTTGCAATATTGGAGTCTAAAGATGTTTTTGCTGGAATATATAAGCGTATAAATTGCGATATGAAGCGTGTTAAAATAAACATGCACCTTCCAAATGTTTTTCAATTGAGCTCAAGAGAAGTCCGTGCAATTCCCGTGGGCTTCCGACGACCAATAGAGTTGAATTATGAAGTATATAATATTAACGATACTCCCTTTAATCATTAGTTGAAGATAATGTAAATCCTAAAAACAATGAGTGTGATTTGAGCCAGATAAGATTGTGGTATGTAACTGTTAATTACATTAAAAACTTAGTATTTAGAAGGTTTGTTCAAAATTTCTTTTCTCCTTGATTAAAGTACCTGTTCTTGAAATTAAGTTAAAATATTTTATAGTTGGGATTTCAACTATTACAGTTTTATCTGTCTGTCTGTAAGCACGATAACTCTTGGAAAAATTAATCTGAAAAATTAATCTAAACCAGCCATTTTGGATTAAAACTTAAAAAGTGAGCATGTTTCGTACCGACTTGTCTGCAGTAGAGGACGCCACTCGAGAGCCATCCATTGTTCTTACTGGCTGCCGCCTTAGCTCTCTCTGTTAGTCTTCACTCTCTGACCAGAGCGAACGTGCATTGTCGCTTTGCAAGTGTCAATCAGTTGTTCGCGTTGTGAGTGAAGTGCATCTAGAATAAAATAAGTGCAATTAAGAGTCATTAGGTGTAATTAAGTGTAAGCATTATAGTCAATTTCAGAAAAATAAATTCATATTGAAAACTCTTACGCAGCCACCGTGTTTGCTCACGTCAACACACGTAATCGCATCTACGAGTAGCGAAGCCGATTCGAGCCTCCACAGTTCGCTATCCCAGCGACTATCCAGGCCGCCAACAAGGTAATCGCGATTCCTGCGGCGTCTAATACCAATGTTCAAGGAGGATGAAAGCTGCCAAGCATAGACGTTTCTATGTTTTCCGGAAGAAGCAAGGATTGGGAGACGTTTTGGGATCAGTTTCGATATATTTTACATCACACAAGTAACGGGAGCCAAATATGCCACGGCATGGACCTTACTGGAGGCCCGCTGTGAACACATGCGCCTACTGTTACAAGAGCACAGCACGGCCCTGCGAAACAGACATTTCCGTGAGCAGTGTCTTGTGACCTAAGGTCTCGATCGAGCATATTACTACACGATTCATCATTGTAGTCCACTTCTTTAGGGCTAACATGAAACTGAGGTATCAAGTTGTGTTGTTTATATGCATACTTTATACGATGTCTGTGATTGGCCAGAAGGCCCATCGCGTGAACGGGTCGAACCTGATTGGCCAATAAAGTTCTTTTTTTTTAATCCAATAGGAAGGAAATCCAAATCATATTAGTGGTATATACATTGTCCTTGTTGATTTTATTAGGGTTTTTTAAGATTTATATTTCTTCTTTATGTTTTCTTGGAAAGAAATGGTGTGTTTTTGCGATGACGGTTGTTTTGTCAAATTATATGTTATGTTTCATTCTGATATAATTCTTAGCTAGTGCTAAGTGTAAAAAATGTTTTACCTTGACTTAACACTCATGCTCCTTTATGCGTTGGCTCACCGCTCTTCCGGTTTCTCCAATATAGACTTTGCCACAAGAACAAGGGATGTTATATACTTCAAGATCAGTCTTTAAATATGGTTTGGATGTTCTGTTTGTTGAGAATTCTTCCTATTAGGTATGTAGCACCTTGGATGTAGGGTAGGACGGTGGTCGTTTTTCTCTCTTTTTGTTTTTTTAGAGTATTTCTTTATTGCCTAAATAATTTGCTTGTTTGTTTAATCGTTCTGTATTAGGATTTTTATATCGTTTTTAATTCCTTGTTTAAGTTGTCTTTATCTGTTATGGAGGCAGCTCTGTACACAAGGGAGTTGATGATCGATTGTTTTTTGAGATCAATGATGGTGGGAAAAGGCATGTAGGTATCTCTTTGCATGGGTGGGTATTCTGTAAACTTCATGTCCGAATGTGTAATCAGATCTTTTCTAAACTAGTACTTCCAAGTCCATGTCGCCAGATAAGAAAAGTGACATCTACGTAACACAACCAAAATTCTGGTTTAAGATTGGATTTGTTCAAGATTTTAGTTTCTAGATGTTACATAAAGATGTTGGCCACTAAAGGTGAGATTGGGGATCCCATTGCTGCTTCTGAGGTTTGTTCATATATTTGGTTGTTGAAAGTAAAGTGAGTATGATTGAGATAGTGTTCTATCAATGGTACGAGTTAGGAAGGGAAATTCGTAAAAGATTTAATAATATTAATTGTATCTTTTTATAAATGCAAATTTATTTTTAGACATGAGTGATAAACTTTGTTGTAAAAGGATCTTCTGGATCAAGTCAAATGATTTTATATTTTTGGAAGCCCGTAACGTCTTAGAAAGATGCAATTACTAGTTATTAACTTACATATTGTTTGGCTATCAAGTTTAGATTCGTTCAGAAGGGTTTTTGTTTTACTGACTATTGCTTTTGTGGAGTCCTTTTTAGGTTTTTTGTATATATCTTCAGTTAAAAGGTCCATGATTTTGTTGTTATAGTGAACTGCAATATTCACAAAACGTCGGAAAAATTCTTAGTATTTGTACAGGATTAAAACCATAAATTCCTATCTTTTTTGAAACGATGCAGAGACAAGAAAAGCGTCCCAAAATTCTTACCATTAAAACATTATTTGAGATCATCTAAATTTAAATAAATTCTGCGATAAACAAGTTTGCTTCTTTTAAAATACAGAATACAACATAATTAATTTGTCTTGCACTACCTGACTACTACCTTATACTACCTTCAAATAGCGATTAAAACTTTATCTTTTTTTTATAAAGAAATCATGATATTATCCACAGACAAAAGCAACACAGCAGTAATAATGAATAAAGAAGGCTATAAGAACAAAACCATGGACCTTTTAATTGACGATACATACAAAAAATATAAAAGGAGCCCACAAAAATAATAGTGATTAAAACAAAAACCCTTCGCAAAGACTCTGAACTTGAAATCCAAATGAAATCTAAATTAGTACTTACTAATCCCATCTCCCCAAGACTTTACGACCTCCCAAAACTTAATAAAATTATCTTTCTACTCAGATTGATCTTCAGCGCGATTAACTCATTACTTTACAAACTAGCACGTTTCCTCGCCACAGAATTAAATCTCTATATCATGTTACCTATTATACGAACTTAGTAAGGGGAAATTTTATTTTATAACACTCCAGAATAAAAAATAATTATAATCAGCTAATTAAACAAATAAGCAGTAATAATTCCTTTCAAAATTTGTAAATGAAAACTAAATGTACAAAATACCTAGAATCAAAAACCTGTTCGTAAAAGAGTATTTCGAGAATTATCCATTCGGCTTTTTACATTTGAACGTGCTTTCCAAAGAAGCTCCTTCCTAGTTTAAAAACTCTTGTTCGGAGTTCGAGAAATCAGAAAGTCTGCAGCCTACGAAATACGAATTCCATGTTCATTCAACAACGTTTGAGAATCCAAAAAAACCGGAGCATACAAAATACAAGTGCGAAGTGCCTTTATCGACGCGCGTAACACCAGCATTTCTGCTATCTTCAAGAACCTAATTATAACTACCTTGTCGCTGTTCGAGAAATAAGGCTTTTATCATTCTAAAAATCCCAAATTCAGAAAGAAATTGTGATTCAGACGGTATTATTATTGTATTATCTTTATATAAAATGTTTACCACGAATTTCGTCACGCTCTGTTGGCGCAGGTCGATTCCCAATTAAGAAAAGGATGCAACTATAAACTATAAATATTCAATAATCAATTTTTTAAAATATCCAAATTCTTTCGTCGTCATCTGAACAAACTGAAAATTAGCAGATCACAGAAAAAATTCAAAGTCACATCATAAACCTTATAAATTATAAAGCTTGCAACCTAATGATTTTAGTAAAAAATTTACCCACATGGTTGTGGATATCAATATTTTGTGAAAACTTTATCTTTAGGTGCAAAGCCAATCTATGGCTCTTTCATTGAGGGAGGTTTGCAATAAACTGAGTTTGAAATGCTAAATTGTCAACGTGTTTCGATATAATTTAACTCCAAGAACTTTATAATAAAATTTCTGAAAAAAATTTGTATATTCGTCTATATAACTTTTTTTACATCTCTTTACAAAAGTACCAATCTCTGATACAATTGATATTATTAAATCTTTTGCAAACTTCCCCACCGAGCTCACACCTTTGATAGAGCACTGTCTCAATAATACTTACTTCTCTTTTAACAACCAATTCTATGAACATACCTCAGGATTAGCAATGGAATCTCCAATCTCACCTGTAATAGCCAACATCTTTATGGAAAATCTAGAAACCAAAATCTTCAATCAATACAAGCTTAAACCGGAATTTTGGTTCCGTTACGTGGACGACACCTTTATCATCTGGCGACATGGACTAAATGAACTAAATAAGTTTTTCGATTTCATCAATCAATTACATCCTAATATCCAATTCACCATGGAAATTGAACAAAACGGAAAATTGTCTTTCTTGGAGGTACTAGTTTACAAAAAAACAGATAATAAATTGCTGTTTCCATAACAGATAAAGATAATTTACAAAAGGAATTACAAAGCGGTAAACAAACCCTAATACATATCGTTTAAACAGTCAAATAAGTTGATAAAGCAATAAAGAATACACCCGAGAAAACAATTCTAAACAACCTAATAAAGAAAGAGAGAGAGAAAAATGACCACCGTCCTACCCTACATCCAAGGTGTCACAGAACAAATAGGAAGAATTTTTAACAAACACAACATCCAAGCCATATTTAAACCACCTGCGAAAATAGGAAAACTTTTAAACAATCCTAAAGACAAAAAGGCACCTCTCAGTGATCCAGGTGTATATAAAATCCCTTGTTCTTGTGGCAAAGTCTATATTGGAGAAACCGGGAGAGCGGGGAGCCAACGTATAAAGGAATATGAGAGTAAAGTCAGACTAAAACATTTCACGCAATCAGCACTAGCTTAACATTATATCGAAACAGGACATAACATTTTATTTAATAAAACAACCGTGATCGCTAAAACACACAATATTTTCCCAAGAAAACATAGAGAAGCCATCGAAATCTTAAAGCACCCCAATAACATCAATAGGGACAATGGTTATAATACCAATCCGATTGGGCTTTCCGTCCTCCCTGATTTTTTTTTTTTTTTTAATCATATTTTATTGGCCAATCAGGTGCCTCCTGTATCCATGGTAAGGCGTTCTGGCCAATCGCAGGCATCGTAAAGAGTATACATAAGAACAACGTAACCTGATACCTCAGTGTCAGGTCAGCTCTTGCAGAAGTGAACTGGAATATTCACGAAACGTCGGCAAAATTCGTAGTTTTGTACAAGATTGAAACCCGAAATATCTACTTTATCATAATGAATCATTGTAAAAGCATCAAATCTAATATTAACTTTTTTTTTGTTTAACATATCTAGAAAATCAAGGGAAAATTAATGTTCAAGAAATTAAGAAGAATTTGAGCACGAATTCTGTTTCAGGTCAAAGTTTAAAAAAAAAAATAATGCTGAATTCATTGAAGAAAAACTTGTTTAATGTTTGAAATGGAACGTACTATATGCGACGCATTTGTTCGCTACTTCGAACTCTGTCGAATGACTACTAAAAAACCTTTTTTATCCTCTGATGATCTAGAAACGAGTGTTCACAATGTTTTAAATTATATAGCTTATCTTTTTATATTATAACAAATCATCTAATATTTTGAATGTAATCGATACCGATTTTTCATTTTGAAATATATTATAAAACCTTTTGTATAAGAGAACCTTTTTTACATTGCAAATATATCATTTTTGTATTTTATCGATGGTGGCGTTTTGCAGACGCGTCGATTAGCATATTGACAAACTCGCAATTACCTTTCGTGATGAATTTATAGCAACTTATATAGTTAAGAAGAAATATTACATTGTATATATGAGGAAAGGAATTTTTTTGAATTTGATATATGATAATAAATAAATGTAATATAAGTTAATACAAAATAAATTCACAGTATTTAAAAAAAAGTTCTTTCCTAAAATAGAAAACATTGATGAGAAATCAAGACAACTATACGAAAGACAGACATGGTACATCCCAATGGTTTTCTGATTGAAGTTTCAACTATTTATTTTTTTGAAAATTCATCTATTTTTAATTATTTTGATTGTTTTTTATTTGAATATATAATGGCTGTTGGTTAAAATATTACATACACATTTGATTTTCGGTTGAAAATTTATCTGTTTTAGTACAAATTTTAACTAAACGTCTTAAACGTCAAAAAATACACACAATTGCGTAATTTTTAGATAAACAAATATAAATTCTCGGTATAATTTCGTTTTAATTAATCCCAATAACAATCTTATTATGATCTTATACTTATAATTATATTTGATGATTATATTTTATAGTATTATATTATTTTTTTCTTAGCAACAGCATAGTAGAGGAAAAGGCTTCGATTTCAGAAATTGCCATTAAAACAAAAAAAAAGAATTCTTTAAAAGTTTTGAAGCTCTGATATGCATATAAAGTACTTTAGGAGAAACTTAATTTTCTAGCTAATTTTAGGACCATTCCGTTTCCAAATTGTAAAAGAAAAACAATTTTTAAAATTTGATTTGCTTCTATCTTGAATTTGTTTAATTTTTAGCTTTTCAGTTCATCCAATATTTTAGAAGGATACATTTTTTCATTATTTTAAAGACACTGCCCCCTTGTCTCTTTTTCTGCTAGTTTTCTCTGATAAAATTATAACTGATATAGTAGAACTAAAAAAATACATAGTCTACTATCATGTTTTTTATGACAACAATTAAACTACTTGGTTACTTTTATTTTGAAAATAAATATTTTCGAGTCGTAAAACTCTAGTGTTTTGTAGATGGTTCGCCTTTTTAGCTTCCACATTTCACAATTATGTTGAAAATTTATCTTTTATCTAAAATTTGAAGAATTTGAATTTTATGCAAGACATTAAAATAATCCTACATTTTTTGAATTTAAAATAATGTAAAGAATTCGATAGATGGCTATAAATTGAAAGAATATGGAAAGACCTAAAAAGAATTAGAGAATTGCAAAAGAATTTTAAAAAAATCATATATTTCGAGGACGTCAAAGAATTTAAAAGAAAACAAATAATTTGTTTGATACTTTTGCGAAATTTTTAAGTCTTTATAAACTGTTTAAATTTTTATACATTTCTTTATTTAATTTAGATTGTATATAGATGGCGAAATACAAAATTTCATTTTTTCTCGTCGGAATTGTACTCATGTCATAAATTGCAAAAAGTGAGAGGAACAAATGAGAGAGAGACAATGATTATATAAAGTATAACATTTTTAACAAGTTTCATTTTTTACACTTTTATAAAAATTTTTGAAACCTGAATTTTTTTATTTTCAAAAAATGTGGGCGCTACTTGCTATTTTTTGCTTCATCATAACGTTTTGCTCTAATCCTGCTGGTAAATATAATATCTACAATTTTAAATTCCGGTTCAAATAGCATTCGATTTATTTCTCGTCCGAAATTATTTAAATCATAATAACTCTTTTTTAAAATCTTAAACTTTACATTCAAATAATACACCATTATTTCTTGGTCTACATGAAATCATTTAAAAAAATTTCCAGAATTTGAATTTTTAAGTCGGTACACACAAAAGGGGATAGTTTTCGAAGAAACTTAAAATTTATACGGATTGCTTCCATTGGGCAAATAAAAATTATTAGCCACTATTATATATAATATTCCACTCTTTAAAAAAGCGCTTCTTTAAGTGTTGACTTGGTAAATATAATTTCTATTTATTATGCATTTTATATCTTCTTTGCATAAAATAATCTATTTTGTTAGAGGCATTTAAAATGTGCTCATTAACTTTAATACTAAAAACCACGGCTTTTTTCGGGAAAAGATCAACCAAGAAAAAATTTTAGAAATCAAAATGACCGTTTTAGTCAAAAAAAAATTCCTGATTATTTTCCGGTTTTTTCCGGGTTCGCAAACATTTTTCACGTTCAATGAAATTAAACAAATTGAACACTAAATATAAGATTTGTTTTATTTGGAATAATAAAAACGAAACTGCAAATGAAAGGGTTGAAAGTGCAACGCTGCAATTTTGAACTTCGAAAATTGAAGTTTAAAAGTTGTTTCAATAAAAATGTTGTATTCAAGTCAAAATGTATGTTATCCAAAAATCTTACAATTATAAAGTCTTTCAATTTTTAATTGTTTAAGTCTTGATAACTTCATTTAAAAATGTTTTTAATTTAAATAATGTACGCTTAAAAATCTAAAATGGAAACTTTTTAAAGAGCAAGGTATCCGAATTACGCATTCAAAACAGAATGATATTAGAACTGAACAGATCTAAAATGAGATAATTATTCAAAAAACGGTTAAAATAAAATTTAAACGGATTTTATTTTCAAATTTGTAAAATCCCCGGTCGAAAAATTAATTCCAGGTCATTTGCCGGTTTCTCCCGATTTTCAAAAATTCCTGGTCGCTTCCCCGTTTTCTCGGTATTCTGATCCAGCATTCACCCTGGCAAATGTAGTTTGCACAGACTAGAATGCTAATAAATTTTGTGCATACTGCACATGTTGCTAGGTAGCTTACGTAAGAGTTTTATAATCAATTTTGTAATTACATCATTAAATCAATCTTTTATTAAGATAAAGAATACGTATAAAAATATGATATCCAATAATGTAATAACGTTAATGTTTCATTTACTTATTGAAGAGTTAAGTTCAACGCCCAAAATTCCACCAACTGGCGACCGTGTTCACGGTCGGCTTCGTGGCGGACCTTCCTCTTCTTCTGAAATAAATCATCGACCTTATATTGACCTGAATTATTCTCCTGCTGAGTCTCCTCTTCCTGCAGAGTCTTTTCCACGAGCCAGATCCAGGTCTCCTCCTGCCGTGCATCATCCTCCTGTCATGCATCATCCTCCTGCCAGGGGCATCTTATTACCTATTAGGCTTCCTTCTGCTGACAGGCATGGATATGGACTTGAACAACTTGAGTTTATTCGGCTTGCACCTCAAAAAAATCGGCACCGGATGTTCAAACTTAAAAGATACACTTTTCCTCTTAATAAATCACTTCAAATTAAAGCAGGAAAAAATATGTATCAGCCGATGCCAACCCAAGAAAAAATCGTATTATCAACATACGATGATGAAGTCTTTGCAATATTGGATACTGAAGATATTCTTGGAGGAATATATAAGCGTTTTGATTCTGATATTAGGCGTGTGAAAATAACCATGAATCAACAGAGTGTTGTTCCATTAAACTCAAGAGAAATCAGTGAAACTCCAGTGGGTGCCAACCGACGAATCAAATCGTATTATCTAGTATATAACATTAACTCAACTTTTCTGCATCATTTACTTTAAAACAAGTAAACCGAAAATACAATGCTTGTGATCTAAAGCAAGATAAAAATAATGTATGAGTTCTTTTTACTTTGTTTGTTTTAACAACAAAAATTGCCAGATAAATTAACACACACATTGTCATGCATTACTAATGCGTACCGGGAAGGTCATTAAACAAGTCATATTTGCAAAAAATAAACTAAAATGTATTATACCTTGCTTGAAAGAGCGAGATATCCAGAAAATTTTTACGCAGACACAAAATTACTTTGTTCCGGTAATTATTCAATTATGTTACTTTTAAGTAATTGGACGTTTGAGCGCCACAGAGGGGGGGGGGGGGGGGGACTCGAGACGTGGTATGACGGAACTGAATTACTTTGCCCCACTCCTAGCTACTCGATCCACCAGGGGGGTCGTGATGTATCTCGGGTCGCACACGAACCCAAATTACCCACGGTCACGAAAGATAAAATATGCTGATGAATCCAAACATCACGTCTACCTTCGTAGCGTGTCACGGACATCTTAATTCGTTCGAATTAGAATTTGGGTACTGGTGAATCACAGATATATCGCAAACCTTAAGTCAAGAATGAAATGCGCCCATCTTGGTCCCTATACAATGCGCCCAACTTAGATGAGTGAATCATGCGCCCACCCTGGTAGATGTATCTGATTATCTGACCCCGGATGTTATTTAGATATTGTTTTCAACTCGTCAGACACTCGGCTGACTATCTCTTTCAGAAGGTCTGGTACATCAGAATCAGCAACTGTCATCGTTCTGACAGTGTGAGTAAGCGCTAGAGTCAAGGCCACCAAATCCGGTATAGATTGTATCGGCCGTAAGTTAAAATAGGATTCCACCTGAGTAAAAAAGGTGGACATTTTCTCGTACATAAGAGTAGTATTGACGGTAGTATTACTCGCCTTAGATAGTGTTTCATAGAGTGAAATGCTGCTTTCCATAACCTACCGAAATGAGCTGATAGTGGTTAAACTTTCAGTCCATTCGATGGTCAGTGAAGAACCAAGAAAATTTTGATTAGCTTGATGCTGTAGAAAATAGTTCGCGTAGTGGTCGATCCCCTCTTACAATATATGCGCCTTTGCCACTATATAACGTGCGACAGATTTCGTGTCGAACAAACAATCTCTTGACGGCGGTGATGAATGGCTTCTTAGTAGAATTTGAAGTCACCTCTAAATAAACCTATCTGGTAGTGTAACACACAACGACTACAATGTATCCATTGTAGGCCTTGTGAACTGATCCCTTTAAAGTAGGCATCCATACCAGACTAGTGTAATCTAAACCGACCTGAGCAAAAGGTCGTTAAATTTTTTAAATCCTGAAGGTCAGCGAAGGAGCCATTATCCATGTACAAGCTAATACCCGATGTCGAGCGCTAGTAAATCTACTACTCATCACCCGTTTTACCGCAGAACGACCTGATAAGATCTATTATCTTCTCCGAAGATATGAAAATGGTCAGCTAAGGGCCACTATGCAACATGAATTGATGTCTATTTTGAATTATTCGAACGGAAATTGGAGATTCATTGGGAAGCATGTACGGGCAACGCTCATCATAGTCGAGGTCGGTATGTGTTAAGCGACCTCCAAGTCTCAACAAACCCTGCTTATCTAAGGAAGCTAAAAGTTTTAACAAAAGACTGTTATTAAATAAAGCAAATAAATAAGAAATTAAAAAAAAATTAAACATGGTAGAAGTATGATCAAGATGTAAGATGAAAGAAGTAAGATGACAAGATGATCAACAATGCGAAATTCTTCAGAATTCGCCAAGGTGTTTCTTGCCTAAGGACGGTAGATTGCACTACTTTTAACAATCCGATAGTTGGGCCAGCCAAAATGGCTTTGGCAAACCAAATTACATGATCTTGCAATTGTGTAAGTGATGTTACTCGTGAAGCGCAGTCGGCTGGATTATCTACTCATTTAACTGGTCATCATCTAGCCTCTCGCACAGTAGTCTGAATTTTAGATGCTCGGATGGAAATGTATGTCATCCAACGTAAGTCATCACATCGATTCCAGCCAAGATGGTTAGCAGAATCGGACGATAAATGACAACTTACTGAACGAGAAAACTCCAGAACCGATCTGGAGTGAATCATTCTACTAACCAAAAGAAAAGCGTCAAACAGTTCCAACGTGAGAATCAAAGATACTCCCTTCTGTGTGACCTTCGTTTTTGCCATTACAAGTTATCACGATGATTTCATCATTAGGTAATTCAAAGCGTGTATAAACCACGCTTTATATCGCAACCAAATAATTAAAGAACAATATTCATGGAAGCTATGGGATTTATATTTCATTGTAATCCTTTGGCTTATTACAAGGTGCAGATTTGATTGTAAGAAAGCACGTGACAATTTAAATTTTTAATTTTGAATAATTGCAAAATAGCTGTCCAACTTTTTTTTTCTCAAAGGGATTAGTTCTTTGTTTGCGGATGACAAATTTTTAGATGTAGACTAAAATGCTACAGTATACTGGGAATGTTGTCTCCTAAAGAAACTTGATAACTTTTCACCGAGTAGTCAGAACTGTTTATATTTTGTTATTTTATTACTCAACATTTCAAACATTTAAAACATTTAAGTTTTGACAATTATAAATCCTTCCCGAAAATTTATTTCGAGTTTTGTTTGAATTTGTAAAAATTATGTAATTTTTTGAAAATATTAATGAGGTGCCATTTTTATTTTAGTGGAAATTTCGAGATCTCCTTTCAACCATACACTTTGTAACAATAAACTTGCTTTTTCCTTAACATTTTAAGACTTTTGGACGAAAAGCATAGAAAATACGAGTTTTTGCATATTTTATAAATCGCCAATTTATATACTTTAAAATTTTGACTTTCAAGCATCACGAAATATGTATCTTTACAATAATATAGTCTTTTCATTGGCACCTGAATAATTTTTTCCAAGAGACGAAGAAATGATGAGCCTAAAGAAAATCTAGGCAGCTTTAAACTCTTTTTTCAAAATTTTGAAGTTTAGTCTTCAACACGTGCTTTCTGATAAATAAATGTGCCGCCTGTAAGAAATTGAGAAAATTTTTTTATTAATTGTAGAAATTGAAATTTTTATTTAAATTTAGGGATCCGCCATTTTGTTGATTTTTAAAATAAATTTGTTTTTCTTGTAGATATATTTTTTCAACATAGTGTTAAGATCATAATTGTAAAAAGCCAAGGAAGTTGTCCTACAGGATTTTTTACTTTGTCTGGGTCTTTGTCCGGCTTTTTTAAATGGTAAATTTTCATTTTGCTATCAACTTTTGGACCTTTTTTGTACAAAATTTTTCTCATTTTAATACCATTTAATGATTGCTTTGCCAGTTCGATGGTGTTGTACTGGCCCAATACTGGGCGGCCAGATTCGCCTTGTTAATTAGCTGCTCTACGAATGCTGCGTTGATTTTTCGTTTAGCTAATAACTGTTTAATTTTGCGGACGCGACCTCGACGCCGTCGAGAAACTTCGCTGCGGGCTCCCACTGAATGTGAAACAAAGATAACACAATTTTTTTAATAAAATGAAAACGAAAAACAATACTTCGAATAAAATCTTAAATGCTTTTCCGGGACGCGACGTGCAGAGTCGTTCAGGAGAAGCACGCAAATAACCAGACAAAATTATTTGAAAAAGTACTCACTTGCAGAGGCGACAAAGCAAATGCCTCAAAGGGCAGATAAATAAAAAAGGGAATGGTTCCGATGGCAAGAAAGGCTTACCGAGTGGACCTGGATTATGTCGAGCTTTTATATTTTTCTGCGAGAACCAGACGTTCCAGACAAGCTGGAAGATTTCAGATTAGGCGCGCTCCAGAGGTCTGGAGGATAGCTCACCAGACGAGCTGGCGGATCAGTCCCCTTTCTCGGGTTTGCACGGCTGTATATTGCGTTGTCCCTACTTCCAGTTGCGCAGAGGAGGTGCTGGTTACCTTAGTGGGGTCTAGCGGTGGCTACGATTGGTGGCGCTGGCTCACGTGGTTCGTGTACTCGGCACGGTGGGGCTCGCTTGCCACGTTGAGTGCCGCCTGTCTGTACTGCCGCGCGCTCGGGCCTGTTTTACTTTAATATTAGTGACTTAACATTATTTTTGTCGTTTTAAGAATAAATAGCATCGAAAAAAATTCATCTTTAAACAATCCTAGGTCTGCCGGGTAGAATAAGTTTCTAAGCAAAATATTAGAACAGGAAAAAATAGTCCAAACTGAGGCTGAAGCATCAACTTTATCTGATATTCTTTAAAAACAATTGTTCTTTACGATATGATAAATCTCTTTTAAAGTTAAAAACTGAATGAAAATATAAAGTTCAACTTTCAAGAACTTAAGGAAAGCTTGTTTGATAATACACATCAGAAATAGTAAAATCATTTGAAGATGTCTTGCCTTATTTTTTCAGATTAACCAATTCGAATAAAGATGACTCAATTGAGACTCGCACCAGAGAAATTTCCAAAAGTTTATTTGGTATTCGTAAAAATCTATTTTTGATATATGTTGGAACGTCAACAGAAAAGTATAAATAATGAGTTTCACAGAAAAAGTCTTTAAGTCTTAAGGCAGTATTCTACTTTGAACGCTTGAAAAAAGCTATTTTTGTGAATTTTTTTGGTGGTATAATTATATATATTAATATAGTGCTTGTAAAGCATAATTAATACACTTTTTGAGTCTATTTTGAAAAATTTATTTATTTATTTTATACACTTTTTACGCTTGCAAACTGCAGCTAAAGTCAACTCCTCGAAAAGTAGGAAGGTGTGCGGTGTTAAATGAAATCTCGATAACGATTGACCAGAAACAGAAAAATCAGATAGTTTAAGATTCGGTACAACTGCAGCAACCCATGGAACTATAATTTTTAATATACGTGAGAGAATAACAAAATGGCAGAATAAAACAAAAACAAACAAAATTCGTCATTTTTTTCGCTGTTTTTGGCAAAAAAAAATTTGGTTTAAATGAAAATTTCTGAATAATTTTAGTTTCATGGGTTAATATAAGTGTACAAAATATGTGTTTTATATTTCATGAGAATCGGTTTAGTAGTTTCTGAAATTTCGTTAACACGGTGTGTAAAAACGTTGTTTTGAGAAAAACGCGTTTAAAGTTTTTTCAAATAACAAATTACAGAAAAAGTTAACTAACGCTTAATTAGCGATGCCTGGGCCATTAATAATTTCTTCAGACTGTTCCAAAAAAGCATTTTCATCTAATTTAGCCGGTCTTCTTTGTGCTCTACTCTTCTTTGAAGCATCATTCGAGCGGCGGTTCTCTCTGATTACGCGTTCCTGGTCGCGCGTACTGACATACGAAGCGGCTATTTCGCCGATTCTGATACCCATAACTTCCATCATTTTTAAAACTGGTTAAAATCCTTCATTGAAAGTACACCCAGTAATAAGGCAGGCAATTTTTACAATTTTTTTCCCCTTGTGAACATACTAAGGTGCCATATTTTGTGCAAGCTCTTCTTTAGTATTTTTTTTTGTCTGCGGCTTTTTTTCGCAGCAACATTTAGCGACATGCAAAACACATTTTAGCTTTTTGACGAGGAAATCCTCGCCATATGGATGTGTATTGAGAAGCATTTTGAAGGTCTAGGAGTCACCGTCACCAATGTTAAAACCGTAACGAACTGCAAATTTCTGCAACGATCTTAAAAACATTTTTAAAACACCTTCAACCTCCATTTTACTAGCATTACCCTCATGATTTGCGCTGTAATTTTTGCTGTGCTTTTTGTACTATGCACTTAAATCGATCGCGTCTTTGGCTTTTTTATGGTAATCGCATGCTCTGCAGTAACTAGACATGAGTGCAACATCCAAAATTTTTTTACTGTACCTGCCGATTAATGATACAATGCCAACGAGCTAAGTAAGCCCTCTTTTTGCTCACAAACCGTCTCCAAAAACCGTCAGATTTTCACCATGACCTTTCTCGGCATTTTTTTATTTTTCTTCGTTAATGGCTTTGCGTTGAACTATGTTAAATACACTTGTAACAGCGATTTTAATGTTCTTGACGATTTCATTATACACTTTGATGCTAAAGCCTGTGCTAAGTTCCATCAATCCACAAAATAAATTTATGCCGTGAATTTCAATACCAAGCAAACGAAATATAAATACAAGTTGACGGTTGATTTCGTATCCAGAACCAATCATCGGTCATTAATCGATGTACCTGTCGCCGCAAGCACAAGTAACACACACTTTAAAACCAAGTCCTCGCAATCCCACAGTGTCCAATTTCCACTGTGATAACATTGAAAAGACTGTAGAGAATTGGAGAATTGAGTACCCATGACCTTCAATTGTCACATCAAAACTCTGATCGTTAGATTTTTGCAGTTTTTCTGCCGATGTACTCGCGCTTGCAGTGCCTTTTTCATCGGTGTATTTATGGCCGTGAAACGAACGTTTTTTAAATTTTGATCCTGAACGCCTACTACTTTTATCATTACATTACATATTCGTATACATTGTAAACGAAAAATAAATTGAAAACTGCGCTTGGAGATGTTACAATTTTGAATATCAAAACACGACTGTTGCTTCAAAACACTTTTTTGTTTTAAAGGAAGCAGCAAGTAAACAACTGACTGGCCGCGCGTGCCGCATTAGCTCGCTCACGCTGATATGTTTCAAGGATGTAAAAGTATAGTTAGAATGCTCGGATCGTCTTTGAATTTTAGTATGACATTCTTACATACATATACTTTCAAAAAATGTAAAAAAAAACAAATTTTTTTTAAATTCCGATGTAGAATACTGCCATAAGGAAGTATAATTTAGACAATTGATGAATTTGCGGTTGATATGCTAGGACCATATTCTGCGAATTTTAATGTTGTGCAGTTAAAACTGGTTACGGAATGTCAAAGATAAGTATAGACTCTTTGACAACATACTGGACAACAAGATGCTTCCAAAAGTTGGAGCCCTCTTTCGGATTGCATCGTTCCTTTATAACTGAGATTTGTGATGGAGTGAGAGCCGGGAAAAATCTTGAAAATACTTTGGCCACTGAAGTACAAGAGAAAGGCTGGCTCCATAGACAAGTTATTTTTCAAATATAACATGCAATAGTTCATACATAACTGCAATTACATAACATCTGTCGCATGCAAGGTAATTTTTCAAAATTCTAAAGCTAGCTGAAAGTCTCTGCGAAATCTTCAACAAGAATAATATTATATAATTCCTGTAATTAAAAACAACAGCGACAAAGATAAGAAGTAGTCTTATCAATCTATAGTAACTTGATTCGAAAGAGGCAATACGACTCACGACAACCAAGCAGCCCATCATAAAAGGTCGTAAATCATAATGTAAAGTCTAATTGGTAGACTTTTTAAACTATAATTCTCTTTTAGGCTGATTACACGAGGCGACATTAAAAATCCTTGCATTTTTAAATACAATTTTATTTGACTTTTTAGTCAGGATAAAAGATTTCGCAAATATTCTTACTAGACTTCTTTAAGTTTGACACTATTCGAAACGACAAAGTTATAGCAGTTAGTTATAGCAGAGTTATAGTTATAGTTATAGCGCCGTCAGTGACCTTGGCCGGATTTAGTCTTAAACTGCGATTTATGCGAGACGTCCGAGATTTTTAATATTTTCTAGTATGTTCTACCCTTTCCATTGCTATAAAACTTGTAGATGTTTAAAAAGAGGATTGAAATATTATTCAGAGTGAAGATGTTGGGTGTTTCTCCGATAAATCTTATAGGGAAACTTCTATAAGAATTAAATTTTTTTTGTAGCACTTCCACTCGACATAATAAATTTATAATTTTTTTCTAACATTTTCCTATTGAGTCCTATAACATATTGATTCTCATAATAATCAGTTCAGCTATTCTCTAGCAATTCAGTTTTATTAATTTCCCATATAACCTCATAACTCCCATACAATTTGTTCTTTAATTGTAATCTTCGGGGAAATGTAGTCTTGTAACCATGCCCCCTTATTGTGTAAATTTAGTTTCTGTATTTTGCCTAAGACTTAATAAGAAGTGGGAAATATATGACAGGAAAAAAGCGAAGGGCTTTTGCCGCTCATTCGCAGAAGTTCCCATAAAGTTAATTTTGTACAGTATTTAGAGTTTGTAAGATACATTGCATTTTGCATTATACAACAAATTTTATTGCATTTTTGTCTTGATTTATGATTTTATTTTTTAATTTATTTTTTAGCTTAAAAAAGGATATTTAACTTTTTCTTTATGATTGTAGTTAGAAATTTCTCGTTACTTTGAAATCCAAAGAAAGAAAAAAGAAACTGAAGATAATCCTAAGGGAACTTGGAACTTTGGAAGCCTTTAACAATTTTCATTTATCTTTATTGAAGATTTCAAAAGAGCGTGAAATCCTTACTGAAATCGCAAAACAAAAGTTAAATATCTTAATAGGCTGGAAAAAAAACAAATTTGAATAAAAGGTGTCAAAATGGTTAGCACCTACTTAATAATGCATACATTTGAACTTAACACTTAAGTTCGGGAACTAGGGAGTGGAAGGTTTTTGGTGAAATAAAACAATGGCTAAATGCAAAACTGCACAAATTGTTCTATTTTAAAGAAAAAGGGGTTCTTACTGTTCACCATTAAAATGAATTCCCATACCACAATTTTGAAAATATGGCAAATAATATAACTTTCGTTGTAGGCGTCATTACTTGCTTTAGATGTTTAGAAACTAAGATCTTTCTTATTTCATTTATGATTTTGACATTGCCGTTGGTTCATCGGACCGCATTTGGAGTAGAATTATTTTCGCATGGTAATTATGATTATTAAAACCAAGGTTACATGTGAGACAAGTCAGCGGTGCCACTAACGAAAAACAACATGCCATATAATGCAAATTTTTTTGCAATTTTTTCTATTTTTGACTAACAAAAAATTTTTTTGCTCTATTACTTTTCGAGAAAACAAGGCGCCGCTAGCTTGCTGTCAACTCAGCGGCGCCATCTACAAAAATCACCAAATTTAGTAAAAATACTAGGCTTGATTTTTTTGCTATTTTTTTGCTTTACAATGCACTATAAATCGTTTTTGTAAAATTAACCCTTATTTAAAAAACTCAACCCTTGTAATAAAAAAGATTATTTAAGAGAAGTATTAAAAAAATGACTAGGCTCGATTTTTTTGCTATTTTTTTCTTTTTAATGTGATATGTAAACCCCTCTGAACCACGTAGACAAGATTGTGTCAAAAAATAATGTTTTGCACAAATTTTTCACTGTCAATAGAGTCTCTGATTTTTTGGCTAATCGAAAATACCCACTTCGATATTTTGTCTTCAACCCTTAACGATAAAGAGCTACCCCTCTGTACCACGTAGACATTACTTTGTCAAAAAATAATCTTTTTCAGAATCCTACACTATCAATAGAGTCTCTGATTTTTTTGCTCCTCGAAAATACCAACTTGGAATTTTTGGCCTCAACCCTTATCTTTAAAAGGCAAGCCTTATGCACCACATAAACCATTGTCAAAAAATAATCTTTTCCAGAATCCTACACTATTAATAGAATCTCTGATCTTTGGGCTCCTTTAACATACTCACTTCGATTTTTGAGCCTCAACCCTTAACGATAAAAAGCAATCCCTCTGTAACACGTTAACATAGCACTTTTAAAAAATAATCGTTTTGAGAATTCCACATTGCCAATAGAGTTTCTGATTTTTCGGCTCATCGAAAATACCCACTTGGATTTTTTGGCTTCAACCCTCAACAATAAAAAGCTTGCCTTCTGTAAAACGTAGACATTACTTTGTCAAAAAATAATCTTTTTCAGAATTTTGCACTGTCAATAGAGTTTATGATTTTTTGGCTTCTCAAAAATACTAAATTTGAATTTTTGGCTTCTACTCTCAACGACAAAAAGCAGCCCCTCCGTAACTCGTCGACATAGCACTTTTAAAAAATAATTTTTTTTTGAGAATTTCACAGTGCCAATAGAATATCTGATTTTTTGGCTTCTTGAAAATACCCACTTCGATTTTTTAGCTTTTACCCTTAACGAAGAAAAGCAACCCTTATGTACCATATAGACACGATGTACGTTACCAGCAAACTTAAATTTATTTTAAAAACTGGTAATATTAAAATTATTAACGACATTTTCTTGTTTTCAGAAGTTAATTTTTAATACTTGATTTATACGTAATACAATTTAACTGCATTTTATTACTTCTAGAAATGACTACTTTTTGACAAGGTAATGTCTATGTGGTACAGAGGGGTTGCTTTTTATCCTTAAGGGTTAAATCCAAAAAATCGGAGAGGGTATTTTCGATCAGCCCAAAAATTAGAGACTCTATTGATAGTGTAGCATTCTGCAAAAGATTATTTGTCGACGAAGTAATTTCTACGTGGTACATAGGGTTTGCTTTTTATAATTAAGGTTTGAAGCCAAAAAATCGGAATGGATATTGTCGATGATCCGAAAAATCAGGGACACTATTGGCACTGTGAAATTCTCGAAAAGATTATTTTTTGACAGTGCTATGTGTACGTGGTACATAAGGGTTGTCTTTTAACAATAAGGGTTGAAGCCAAAAATTCAAAGTTGGTATTTTTGAGGAGCCCAATGTCAGAGACTCTATTGATAGTGTAGGATTCTGCAAAATATAAAAATATTTTTTTAATACTTTTCTTAAATAATGTTTTTTATTACAAGGGTTGAGTTATTTAAATAAGGGTTAATTTTACAAAACGATTTATAGCGCATTGTGAAACAAAAAAATAGAAAAAAAATCGAGCCTAGTTATTTTACTAAATATGATGATTTTTGTAGATGGCGCCGTTGAGTTGAATCCAAATCTGACATAACAATATGAAAATAAAAATGTTCGGACTAATATGGTGGAAGAGAAATTGTACAAATTCAATAAACTTTACGAAACTGGTAATGATCAGATTGAGGTTGCTGAATTGAAATCTGACATCAAATTTCTATAGATGCAATGATTGCTTTAACTTATAAAATATATTCATGTACGAGCGGTAATTTCTTTTCTCGAAAAAGAAAAATTTGTTAAGAAAATGTGTGAACGCGAATTTGAATTATATATATCATCTTAAGATGGAATTAACTAATTTTAATAGTATCATTAGATTTAGATTCAGCTACCTAAAAATGTGAGCATTAACAATTTCTCAGAGTTTTTAGAATTTCTAGCAGAAAATTTCTTTATATTATAATTCCACTGCCCCTTTTGAGTATCAGTTTTATAAAAGAAAGTTTAAGTTGTATGAAATTTACATTTAAAGCGATAATTTATTGCAAAAATGCTTAATTACAATAATAATGTAACTACAAATCTAGTCAGAGAAAACTAATCCTTAACATGAGAATATTCTGTCAGTTTCCTCAGCATTATAATTTCCTTGTTCTCCTCTTATTACAAGAATATTGCAACATAAGGAATTACTAAAAACAAATAATAATTATTCTCGAACAAAATACTTTTTTGTAAATATCCGGTTTGATCTGAAGATATTTTTAACTTGAATCTGGCCAAGGCCTTGAAATATAAATAATATTTAACATTAGTAGCTCATAGCCTGATTTTTATATCTTGTTTATTCAGCTTGGCATCATTAAGAATTTAAATTAATACAATTGCTTCCAAGTTTTCAAAATACATTTCTTCTTATTCAAATAAAGAACATGATTCTTTGATTCTGAGAGAATTATATTTGCGCTTCGCTAATAAATAACAAATAAATATATCGTTTTCTATTAATTGTCAGTTATCAGATCTGATAACACTTTACTAGAAGAAAACTAAGAGGGGCATTACTTTAAATAATAATAGAAGAGTCATGAAAAAATATATTAGAAAAAATGTATTGCTGACCAAAATTTTTGATAAACAAGAAAGTCAGCAGAATGAAAAACCGAAACACGAAAATCGCTTTACGACGTTCATAATACGACAGAGTTAGGATCCAAGAAAAAAATTGTAGCTCATCCGTGAACGACGTTCGAGAAAACAAAAAATTTAAAGCCTACAAAAACAAGTTCGAAAGAGCTTCATAAACTTTTGAGAAACCAGAATGTTTGGAGTCTACAAAACCCAAATTTGAAGTCCCTTCATCCTTGTTGAAAAAATCAGAAATTCGATAGACTACTAAAAACAAAATTCGGCGCTGCTCGATCGACAGTCAAGAAACCTAAAAATCAGCAGCCTACAAGAAATAAATTCTGAGGGAATAACTGAAGACAGAATTTTTAAATCTTAAAATAAAATAGTCAAAAAATTTTTTTAAATGCTTTAACTATACAAATGTTTATCTAAATAATGTTATCATTTTACCGTGTAAAAAGGCTATGGCAACCAAGGGTAAAAATAATTCAATGTGGGTTCAAAAATTCATAAGAAACTAAATTTGTTATTATGTTTTCCAACAAATGCAAATTTATTGCGGATATTAGTAAACTTTTCTTCCAAGCAATTGTACTCCATGTCATAAATATCAGTAAGATAATAGAGCAAATACGATAACGACTATATTCATACAAAGTTAGATGTTTTTAACAATGTTCATTAGTGCCACTCTTATCAAAATTCTTCAAAAGTGGATTTTTTTTCAAATGTTGACCCTAATATTGATTATGTGCTTTAATCTAGCAATACTTATCTGTTTTCTATGCGAATCAATTAAAATGACAATAACCATTTTACAATATGGAATTTGTTCCTTAATTTTTAATAATTTGAATTTCCAAATTGACACACAGAACAGAAGATAGTATTCGGTTAAAATAATATTTGGAGGAATTACTACTTTTGGAAAAGTCGACTTTTATCCATTATCATAAATGTATTATCATAAAAGCCAAATGTAAGTAATCACCAGATGCTCCATAAGGTATATACACACAATTAAGTATCGGTGTGCACGAAAAAATCCTTTGCTCCCGCTGTTACAGAGGACGCACGTGTAATCTTTTGAAAAAAACATTTTTTATAAAAGATACTGTAAGAAACATTAAATATTTATTTATTTGTATCTGTTGCATCCTTTTTTTATAAATATAATCTTTAAAAAAGAATTTAACTTGTAGATACATGAATTATTTGTAAATAATGGACAACATTATAAACTAAATAAGTAAATGATTAACCTCGTGCGATATTTAGAGATTTCCATTCACCTAGTTGTTTAAGCATAGTAGTAGTACCTCCACCATCAGCTAAAAGTGTACTACTAGTTCTGCGGAAGCAGTGTCCTGTGTATCGTTTTGGTTCTGATAGTTCCTAGTACTTTGCTATTTCTTGTGGTACTTCACCAATTTTATTTCTTCCAATTACCATACGATTGCACTTTCCTTTTTGGTATTGAATAAAAAATCTTTCTGTAAAGAATTCACCTGGTTTCAATGAGATGTATTTCTTAACTTTCTCATAAAAAATTTCTCCGACAATAAACTGACGAGCTGAGTCGTTTTTAGATTGATTAATTGTAACAAGATATCTGTTTTCAAGGTCTTAAACATCTTGCACTTTAACGTTAGTTATCTCATCACACCTAAGTACACCGCAAACGCCAAATACTAAAATAACCTGAAAAGTTATCAAACGTGAGCATACTAATGTATTAAACTGATGTATATAAAGAATCCTACATGAATTGTGTGCAAATATCTAAAGAACTTGATGAATTTTAATACTAACCTTCGAGGCCAACTATATGTAGTCTGATGCTGTGTTCAAAAATTTCATAATATCATCCCATTTCAAAACTAATGATTTTCTTTGTCTGTAACCTTTAGAATTTTGCTTGATTAAACTTTTTAAATTTTGGAATTTGCTGATGTCAATGTTTTCTCTTGTTTTTAGCGTTTTTTCAACATTGACCATATACTTTATAAAGTAGGAGGTTTTAGCTTCTCACTTAGATTTCTAAAATAAATAACTAAATTGCTTTCTTCCTAATTTGATAGAGAATTTTTATTTTCCAGCTTCCACTTTTTGCATGTTTCGTAGACTCAGCATCAAAATCATGTTCAACATCCTCCTTATCCATCGATTCATTAAACGAAAAAGCTTTTTTACTTATATTCCTTTTTTTTGTTATCGTTATTTATTCTGCGCCCAATATCAAAGGTTAAGTCCAAAAATGACGGAGCAGCCGACACTGATACACGAGTATTTGAATGAAAATGGCGTTTGTACGAGTTGCTAAGCAGCAAAGCTAATAAAGAGTGCGCGCGTGTATCTTGAACGATGCGTAAATCTTAGACTTTCTGCAGCGAAAACGATGCGGGAGGCATGTACTTTCGACCAAGGTATGAAGAAAACATTATTTAACTAATTAATTATCAACATTATACTTAACTCAAGACTAAAATATACTAGATTCTTACACACATAATCCGACAGTATTATTATTACACGCTAAGAACTGTTGGCGACGCATTGTTGACACTTCCAGTGCTCTCAGGAACTGCATGGGAAAGCAGTTCTAGGAAGGACTAAATCAGTCGATCTTATATTGGCGCTTTTGTGTAATTGAAATGCCAAATAATTTTGTGATTGATAGTAATTGATAGTAAATATATATAAAGATATGATACGTCTGATAAACTTATCACAGTGCAATGAATGTTAACCCGGCCTCAGTCTAACCTAACAATAAGAAAAAAATTAAATCCTTTCTTTCTTGTTGCAGAATTAAGTTCAAAGCCCGAATTTTTACCTTCTTCTAAAAGAAATCATAGACATTAGACTGACCTTAATAATCCTCTTGCCAAGTCTTCTTCTCGTGTCAGGTCCAGGTCTCTTCTTCCAGGCCAATAGCTTCCACTATAACCTATAAACCTGAATTTTATAGGACGGGCAATCGCAACAGAGTTCAGAATCCCGTATTTGAGTAATGGGGGTGCGCCTACGGAAAGCACTTCCTCCACTCACCACTCCACCTTTAGGCGCCATATCCATGAGCTCCGCTCCCATCGGCCCGCTTCGACTATACCCAGTAGTAGTGAGTGGTGGGGATGGTTTTCGAAGGCCTCTCGTTTCGTCTCTACATACGCTTATTATATGTTTGTAGCTTATAAACGAGGAAAGTAATGAACTTAAACAAATTCTGATTATTGGAAATAAAAAAGTTATTGATTAAAAAGATATTGATTATTAATTTATATCTATCGCCTACAATTTTCTGAATATTACATTACTTTGCTTTATTTAAATGAAAGTAGCAATGTTATACAATTTCATTCTTTTATTAAACATCTATTTGTCACAATAAAAATATAGGGTTACATAAATTATACTTTTATTTTTAAAATAAATTTACACTAGGTGTACGAAAAAAAACATATTTAGTTTAACAAACACGAAAATATCCTGTCATTAATTTATGGAATTTCGTCAAATAAAGGACCCCGTACACATCTATAAAAAATAAGGTCCCTGACAAATTGTATGAAACTGTAGTATAATGTAGTTTATAATATCCTGATCAAATAAAGTCTTTAGACACTGGGCCCAAAAAGCCAGGTTTCGAGGTAGAAGGGACCAAATGTCACTTTTCATGGACACGAGAGGAGTTCCACGGTCCCTTGAAGACTGTTTGCACTACGCTTAGGGATTATGCTAAACTCTCTGTTCCTTTATATTTTTGTAGCTTTGAACCCCCCAAACAATAATATATATGCCTGAATGTCGGGAAAAGGATCCTTTTTCATGAGTGCTGTACCAAAGTTAACGTTTCATGCCCTCTATATAACTGTTTGGCACCACGCTTAGGGATCATGCCGAACTCACTGTCCCTTGGATATTTTATAGTTTGGGACCACCTGAACACAGGGATCATGCCTGGATCATGAATAGTATGTGGGGGTAGTTTAATGACTATATAATAAATGTTTGGTTAAATAAGAGCGACCTGATTCCCTTACATATAGTTTCTTTCTACGACATTAGTCCTACATTCTATCCATATCCTCGCCACTTTTTAATTTGATTACAAAATATTCACGTAATATTTTGTTTATGAACCATACTCTCCTTTGTTTATCAATTATGAAACTTTTAATTGTGGAAATCGGTTGTCATAATGAAAAAGCCTCCTTTAAATAAACTTTTAGATTTCGGGCATCGGTGGCTTGTAATAAAGGAGGTTTTGCCGCCATGGCAAACTGATTTTCAATTTTCAAACTGTTTAAATTATACATGTCCCTTTTTTTTAATCTTTGTAATTTATTCTTAACACAAATTCTGCAAAATATTTGATATTGCAGTCAAGTTTATAAAAAGAAACGTTGAAAAACTTCCCTATACCTAGAATTTAGTCATGACGCGTCAACATCTGATGCAGAGAATGAGCAAAAACATCAAACCGCAATTTATCGTTGAGCTGAACATAAAATAGCTTCTCAAGAGGTTGATGTAAATAAGAGGATATGCCTAAACTGCAATTGAAGCATTAATATGAAGATGATCGATTTAGTGCTTGGTCCTCATTGACTGACACTCAATGTCTTAAAATAAAGAAAAAATAGTTCTCGTATATTTTCTAACAAAATGCAAAATGTGACCAGTTTATCGGTAAAATTTGAAGTTAATGTTTTTGTACAAAAAAAATTTACGTACCAGAATCAACTCGTTCTTGCTTTTAACATTTGGATGTACGTGGCTTTATACTAAACTCCCTACTGCAAAGTTTAGAATTTTGCAATATGGCACGCGCGGAATTCAGCGTTTTATATGGATATTGCCTTGCTGTACGTGATGCTGTAAAAGATCGATGGGCCAATCGCCGTATGCGTAAAACGGATTTTATGATGTTTTTGTGTAAAGTTCGCCAAGGGCTGAGTGATAAATTTTCAAAAGTTATTTTTGGATGCGATAGTAGGCAAAATGTGAGTCTCATTACTTTAATTGTAAGAAGATCTTTCATGAAACGTTTTGTTTCCCACCACACAGGGTTGACGGCTATAGCACAGGAGCAGTATATACAGAGACAAATAACGAACTTCGCAAATGAAATTTATAATCCCACCCCTGGAGTTCCAAAAGTGATTGCCTATATAGATGGAACTAATGTATATATCCATAAACCCAGCAATTTCAGAGCACTAAGGCAAACATACCACATTCATAAAGGTCGACACCTAATTAAGCCAACCTTAGTTATAGCTCCAGACGGCTATATTTTGGATATTCATGGGCTCTACTTTTCTGACTCTCGAAATAAAGATGCTGCCATGCTTACTATTTAATTCGAAATCGATTTTTTTACGCTGCGAGAATGGTTCGTAAACGATGACAATATCATTGTGGGCCGTAAGTTCTTCGGAAATCTTATGAACATAAACCATGCTATTAACATCGGCGATTTTTACCGTATTGCTGGGGCGATCCTGCATAAGTATCGTCCTTGCATACAGATGGCTAAAGCGACCATAGACTTAGCCCAAATAATGTTATGAAAATCACGTGAATCCAGCGTCGTCCAGGCCAGAGTTACAATTGGAAACCTGCATACCAGGAATGCCAGATGGATTCATCGGAATGAACAACAAGTACCTTATTTTCCCAGGCTAGGTACGAATTACCTGAAGAAACTGATGGTCGGAATAATCAGCTAAATCTAGCAGAAAATTATATCCAAGATAAGTTTGAGAGGGAGCAAATGGGCGTTTCAGACGCGCAATGAAATATCAGATCTGGATATTGTATGTAGAAGCTAACTCGGGGCAAGCAGCCGATGATTAAGAGCTACAGCTGGATGAAGCACAAAACAATAAACAAATATTGGGGCACTACTGTACTACTGTACTACTGGGACCAGGACAGTCGGATCATGTGCACATGTAGCAAGCATATTATGGAATTTAGGATACGCGCCCCATCAGCCAGCAGTAAAGTATTTAGGCAGATCTATGATTCATAGTTTTTTTTAATAGTTAGTTTTAGTTTAGTTCAATCTTGCTTTAACTATCTGGATAATACTCTGGTATTGCCTCAATTGGCAGGGTCGTGCAGTGATATCGTGTTGATATTGTCTTGATTACCCGGATTTCTTTCCTTAATTGGATAAGCAGAGAGTTGGGCATGACATAAATATTATCGATAAAAAAGCCCTAAGTTATAAAATATTAAAGAGATACCGAGTTAGGAATGATCCCTGAGCGTGGTGTTAAGCAGTCCTAGAGGGCCCGTGGAACTCCTCTAGTGCGCATGAAACGTTAACTTTGGTACAACACCTACTAAAAAGTATGCTTGTTTCGACATTAAGACATGGATATTATTATGGAGGGATCCTAAACTACAAAATGTCAAAAGAACAGAGAGTTCGGCATGATCCCTGAGCGTAGAACTAAACAGTCTTCGAGGGTTGAAATGTTACATAATTTGTTAAAGTCTCATATTCTTGGTTCAAGACTGATCTCTTTACTTAAAAGAATTTATGGTAATCTACACATCTAAAAATAGTTAAGAGACTGCAAGAAAGTATGCAGTTAAAATTTTATATAAGGACAACCAGGGCATTTCGCGGGTAGGATTCTATTAATAAACAGTACAATAATAAACAGTACAAGCTTGTCTTCTAAAAAAGCACTGATTATCAGGACAACTGGCTTAAAAAAATATTCCGGATGCAACTGTCGCAACTCCCTAATATGGGCTTTATACCTTGCTTTTGTTTAATTCGTCTCGATTACATTTTCTGATCAGCTGGTTCGAAAATTCGATAACTAACATGATTCGTTTCTCAAAATCAAGTAGAACTATGTCATTCCTATAGTTCGCGATGAAAACGATGGTAGAAAATAAAAAGTTTTAGCCAAGTGTTTTAGCAAAAGAACTCCTTTTTCACCTTTTTCGTGTTTCCTGACCATTTGAGAAAGATGGTCTCGTCCATTTGCAACCGCAAGTGCTGGGCCTAGAATAATCCACTTGTGAAGACATTCAAGATTCAGTATTCTGCAAAGGCCTTGACGGTGCGCGCCAGCAACATCATGCTGCGTAGGCCAAAAAGAGGATCAAGTCGTCAAAAATAAATTTTTCGATGTTTCAAGAAAATGCAATATCTTATTGTGCTAATTTTACAGGGCGTTGTTTAAAAATGCCTTCACTTTTTGAATTTTTATCCAAAATAGCTGGCTCGGAAACTGCTAATTTCTTTTTATACTCTCATATAGTGAGTCGAAAGGCAATTTAATCGCATGATTTCTTAAAATAAATTTAGGTGATGTTCCGTTTTTTACTTTAAAAGATTAAAATATGTAAAATGATGTAAAATAATTATATAAATCCAAAAACATCGAAATAATTGGTAAGCGTTTAAGAGATGCAAAATTTTTAGTAAGTATTTCAGAAATTTAAAGAAATAAGAAGATTTAAAAGTTGAGGCCAATTAATATAGAGGGTAAATTTATCATCAAAACCATCCATTTCCATCCATCAATTTCAATTTATTATTTGGGCAAATTAAATAAAAAATTGGTGTGAACCTATGGAATAACTTTTAACTGAATATCTGTCTGGAAAGATTTTACTTGCAATTTTATCTCGATTCAACTGTTCAATATTTATTGTGCCTATTTCTAATTAAAAAAAACTAGAATTGCATTTTTTAATTTGTAAAACTGGGCATTTGCAAATTGTCTGATACAGAAATTTAAGTAAAAATTTTATTTTCTAGAATCACTAACTGAGAATTATAAAACCTTGTGAAAAATAGAATTGTCATTCTGAATTTGAAAAAAATACATTCTTTTCTGTGTATTTAAATAAACTTATATTTATTTTCCAAGGTTACAAATTATGCGCAAGGTGGTCCGGCTAAGGTACATTTAAAAAATAACACAATTGGTTATTAAATAACTTTCATTATACCAATTTTCTACCATTTAAAGAATTCTTACTTTTCCCATTGTTTTGAAGACATTTTCCCTTCGTACCCTTTCTTCGTTTGTATTAAATGATAATTGTTTTATTAGAAGATGAAAAGGCAATACAACCATATATGGTTAAAGAGTCTACTATTATATTTTTTAGTTCGGAATTCATCTAGTTTTTTTACATGCATGCTTGAATGAAACTTTATCAAAAAAAAATCTTTTAGATCCTGCATAATTTGAGGTGCAAATTTTCATCGCCACATTTTTGCTTTGCGCTTGATTTTTGACAGACAATTGTATATGTATATTTAATTTAAAAAATTACCTTAGAATAAAAACCTACAATCCTTTCTTTAACAATTTCTTCCCTATAACGCGTTCTTATGCTAAAATAGGATTTTTGTTTCAATGTTATTTTCATGGTACAAAGAAATGTTGCATGAATTTTTTAAATACTGATATTCATCCAAAAACTTTCTACCATATTTTTGCGTCGTTTATGGGCTCAAAATTAGAATTTTTGACTTCTTGTCATTATCTTTTCGACGAATAAGGCCAAAATAAAAAGTCCTGCCAAAAACCTGTTCAAATACTTTTTGCAGGAATTTCTAAAAGCTGCAATTTCGTTTCAAAATTATTCTCCTTAACTTATGCCGTTTGGTACCAGATTGGAAATTTCGTTTTTCTGCATAGTACTTTCAATTAATAAAACCGAACTAACAAGCCGTATTGAAAAATGGTTAAAATAACTTTCGTAGGAGTTTTAAAACGCTTCAAGTTCTTTAATACTTTCTTCTTCTAAAACTTTTTCAATAATAAACGATGAATATGTAATACATTTTTTCAGAAATTTTTAATTTTAATCTTATTTTAGATGATTAAAAATTAACTACGCGTCCTTTCAAACAGTGATTTATAAAAAACTTTTAGATGCGTTTCAGAGGCAAAACTTTTCAAAATGATTTTTTATCGTACCTTGTGTTGTTTTTCCAAACATTAAAATTTTTTAACTGTAATGTTTTTTTAATTGTTAAAATGATATAGCGCTTATAATTTTCTTTTTATTAAAAAAAGGCTATTTAAAGTTGATGGTTAATGAACAGACAGACGCCATTGCCTAAACTTTATCTCGGGCCTTAGGAGGTCTTAAAACGTGGAAATCTGTTAGAAAACGGAGGTATGAAACTCCTGACAATTATAATACTTTCTCAATCATAAATGATGAAAAAGTAAAAAAAAAGGTATTTAAAATAATTGCGCGAAAAAATATTTCAATAGGAATTTAAAAAATTAAATGAATGTAAAAAGTGTTATCAGAATTGGTATAATTTATAACAATTAAATATATTGTGAATTTTATAAAAAATATTTAAATTATTTCGTAAAAGTAAAAAAAGTAAAAAAAAAATTAGAAATTAATCAGAAATATAAAATATGATGTTTTATAACAAATGCGTATTTCTTTATTGCCTAAAGTAATATTTTTTCTTTCTCGACATTCTACGAAATGTTATAAATTTTAAAAAGATAGAAGGACAAATGAGATAGCGACTATATCAACACAAAGTTAAACATTTCGAACAAAGTTAATTGGTTACACTCTTATCAGAATTCTTCAAAAGTGGATTATTCTTTATAAAAAAATGTGGACCCTAATCGGTATTGCGTGTTTCATCCTAGCGATTTTCCTGAATCCTATTGGTAAATATCATACCTATAATTCAAAATTTGTCAAATTAAAATAGCTCGGTTTCAGAACGGAAGATAGTATCTAATTGCAATAATATTAGGAGGAATCACGACTTTTTGAAATTAGCGGCTTTTATCAAAACTCATAAGTTATAGTCTACCACTCGAAAAATGTGTTTTTTTCCTAACGCAGTGCGTGGTAGATCAAGGAAAAGCTACATTTAACTAGAATATATTTTAGTTAAGTAATTGAAATCTTCGCATTGAATAACATAGGCTGGTCTTTAAACAAAAAAATCACTCTTGTTCCCACAAAAAAATTCTACCTTAAAATTTAGTTCCGCCAGCCTTAAAAACGTTAAGACACTAATTCTTGTAAAAATTTTAACAATGTGTTGAAGTTTTTGTCCAACATCTTGGAACCGTCATTTTGAAGTTTTAAAATAAGGTCAATAATACATAAAATAAATACATAACAATGCTAAAAAATCAAATCCTCTCTTTCTTGTTGTAGAGTTAACTTCACAACCCAGATCTTCTCCTTCTCCTGAAAGAGATCCTCGACCTCAGATTGACCTGAATAATCCTCCTCCAGAGTCTCCTCCTCATGCCAGTTCTAGATATCCTGCTAGGTGTCCTTCTCCTTTCAAATCCATAGCTACCCCTAGAAGGCCTTCTTCTTCTGGCAGATTTGGGTTTCCTTTCGGGCACTCTTCTACTTCCAGATCCATAGCTACCCCTATTAAGCTTCCCTCTCCTGACGGACGGGGGTATGGAATGGAACAGCTTGAATTCATTCGGCTTATTTCCAATAAGAATCCGCACCTGAAATTCAAACTTCAAAGATGCACCTTTCCTGACGATAAACAACTCAAACTACAAGGAGTAAAACAGATCTATGAGCCTATGCGAACCCAAGAACAAATTGTATTGTCTACGTATGATGGTGACGTTTTTGCAATATTGGAGTCTCAAGATATTCTTGCTGGGATATATAAGAGTATTGAATCCGGTATGAGACGTGTGAAAATGAATATAGAAAGCCGCAATCTTACCCGGCTGACCCGAGAAGAAGTCATTTCAGCTCCAGTGGGTGTCCTACGATCAATCTTGGTAAACTATAGAATATATAATGTAAGATACACTCCTCTACTTGATTAATTTAAAAAAAATGTAATACTGCATTATAATGATTGTGATCTAATACAATTATATTTTGTAACTGGCTTTAATGTATCACCAATATCGCACTTTTTTTTCAAAAGCAAATAACAATCAATCTACCCGCTTACACAGAAGTGTGTTGTTTTAATTTAATGTGCAGATTAAATTTATGACCGATAGCATCCACCAGGCAAACTTGCGAAACATGCAGATGAGCACAGTTATCAAAGATATATGTTTTTTCACCATGATGCAACATTTAGAAAAATCCAACAAAAAAAGATGTTACATAGCTATTGCTTATTTTTTATTTTACTGTACACCACAATAAATAGATATTTTTAGTTATTATTTGGGCAAATTGGATTTCAAATTGAATATTAGTCCGATATCCGTCTGGACAAACTTTACAGGCTTACTCAGCTGGGCCCGTTTCGTTGATTTTAAGTACCTACAATTCATTACTTATGTAGATACCGCTATAGTTTATTTCTCGCGTTTCTCTTTTTATAAATTTGATTTAATAAATCTAAACAGTGCTAAAGAAATTTTTTGCTTGTGTAGAATAGTGGGATTTTACAAGGAGGATTCTAAAAAATTGCACTCAAAAGAACAGGAACATATCACCTGTGATCACGGCACCTGAACATGAGATTGCATGGTTACTTTCTGACATAAACTTCATTCTCTTAACGACTTACTTAACAGTATATTCTGGTTATGACCGTCGAAACTAGATTACAGTTGTCGATACTTTTTCTATTAATTTTGCAAGGCCGGCGCAGAAATGTGGTTGAAGATTTCATTTTTGTTAAAACTCAACTCTTTGGTTAAAAAAGTTTCTTTACGTAATAGTATGCAACTCCGTCATACGCAAATGTATTTCAGGGTGGGGAAGAACATCAGTGAAGGAACGGAGAGGAAACAGATGGCTTTTCTGAACGTGGGTGAGAACTCTTGTGTAACGAAACAAATAGTACAAACGATATACAAAGGTAAACAAAAAGAAAATTATATAAAGTTTTATTTCGGGCGAATACGTGAATTTAGGCTCCCAAAATTAATTGTAGTTCTAATTGGGTATCAAGCAGAGTTCTCACAGATATGTTTAACGGATAAACTTCACGTGGGTGCTAAATATATTGTTCAATAATGTAGTGACACCACTGAAAAGTCTTTTAACTGAATCAGTCTTAAATTAATCAGCTACTGCCTACTGTTAAAGATATAACCCAACAATCCCTACCTGAAGAAATTAGTCAAGAGGATGATGATAATGATGTTGGTGGTTTTTTTTTTTTTTGTTAAAGGAGTAAAAACGGAAAATGCTCATGCACTAACCACATTCGAACCTTGAGGACCGCGAGCCCGATATCCACACCTCACACATACATACATAAAGTATATATACGTAAAGTGCACACACGGGCGCACAGTCCACAAGGAATGAAGGTGAGTGTGGGACTTACCAAAAAACGGGACCTACCCACTAAACCTTAACTCCTTACCTGCCAACCGATGCTCCTGGAACCGCTTACGCATTTCTTCGGGAGCATAGGGATAAGGCTACTTCGCCGTACCTCGGCGCTGTCATTCTTGCCAGCTTGGACTTGCAGTTGTTCAATTTTTCTTTTCTGGAGGCTTCCTTACACGGGTGGCCTCCCGAAAGGACGAGCATCTCATACTTCCCGGGCGATAATCTATCCGGGGCTTTTCGGCACGTGCAGCACAAAGGAAGCACAGCGGGGCACTCACGCACTCCACAGACTTGTGGCCCTCCATGCCGCAAGTTCGGCATGATTTTGTCCTGTCTGGACCTCCGCAATTCGCCGCCATGTGGCCGAAGCCCTGGCAGCGAAAACACCGTTGGATCGCCGTCTTTTTCCGCACTATTCATGACATCTAACCAACTTTTAGATGTCCTGTGCGCAAAAGCCTGGAAGCCAGCTCCTCGCTCAGCTCCACGTTTGCCTTTAAATGGCCTCTAATGGCCCGCTTCGTCAGATTGACCTTAATATCGCCAATTTCCACATCGCCGAAGTGACTTTGGACTGCCTTCTTCATTTCTTGAGCGTCCGTTGCTGAGTCGAGGTCAAGGACCTCGACTTCAGTACGTGGGACAAGTTCCCGCACCGAATTTTCGACCCCTACGACGTCCTTAATAGCAG
>JAAAKG020040983.1:0-18998 GCA_010014905.2 Druon quercuslanigerum
AGTATCGTCAGTTCGAGAAAAATCTCAGACAGTGAACATCATTTTTTAACATTCTCGGTTGTTTCATCAGCAAAGACGGTAACCTATAAAAAAGTTTGCAAAGTCATCAAAAATATGCCGTCCATTTAGGTGTACGATTTTAAAAAGAATCACCCATATGCAGAATGTATTTTATGCATTCTGCAAAAAATGCGTAGATGGGTCTCGCTCTTTGCGTTACCCGGAACTAACGACGAGGACGTAGCGAGATTCTAGTTCCATCTTTATTTTTTTTGTCTTTTTATGTTTTTTGTTTAATTTTTTTTTGTTTTTATTTTTTTTATTTCATTTTTTTTATTTTCAGTTTTCATTTCCAATTATCGTTTGGCATTATGCATTCATGAATTACAAAAACATTCACAACTGAAAGTTATATTCAAAAGTTTATTTATGAGTGGAATTCTGCGAAGCAATTGTGTTTCGCTGCAATACACAGTGGAATATCATATGTTCCGCAAAGCCATGATGTCAACTGCTTTGTATTTTTGGTTGAACAAACAGTACCCTCATCGACATCCTCACTATCAGTTTTGCACAACCCATCTACTGATTCACTATCGCTTGGTATGTCTACAAATTCTTGTGCCATTTTACGAATCACAAGTGATTAAAAAGATAATTGTGACTGTCAGAGTCGCAAAAATTCTAACGTGTGCTAAGCGCAGTGGGTAAAATGTGTCGTGTGGTGTCGTGCCCGTGTACAATTAGAAATATCGCAGATACCTACAGTAGAGATGTGGAATAAATTTCAAAATAAATACTAAACGGAAATATACCTTCCAAAAGGACGTCAAAATGTAAATCGTACGAACAGTAACAATTTATGAAAGATGAAGAATGATGAAGAATGAAATTTATATTAGCCGTTTCTAATTTTACCATTTTGACAACGTAATCGTATTTGATGACCCAAAAAACCACTGATAATGCATTTTCAGCCGATACCGATCACTTTCGCATTTCCGGCTCGCCATATTGGATCCGCTATTTTAAATTTTGCAATTCTAAGGTTGGATTCGTTTTCAGCGACCCTGAAAACCTACGAGTAACAAACATCAAGCAAATCGGATCAATTTTCATATTTTTCGTCCGCCATATTGTATCCGCTATTTTGAATTTTGAAAATTCCTTAAATCTGACGCCATTTTTGAAATCAGCGACCTCGAAAACCCTTATATACTCAGTTTCAAGGAATTTGACTGTATGGAAAAATGTATGCTTCAAAGGGCTATACAAAAATTAAGTAAGAAGTCAAATTCAGTCCACGACGCATTGTCGAAAAGCTGTGAATATTTTTAATTCGGTTCGAAAGAATGGGTATAAGTTCCCAAAGTGAAAAATACCGCGCTAGTATTACAGGAAGTCTTAGCCAGTCTGGAAATATATCTGCGCCTCGATGTGCGCAGTCGAACATAAGTCAGAATTGCGAAATGAATATGGCTAAAGATGGCTGTATTTTTAAATATCAAAATATATGTTTCTCTTCTTTCTATAGCAAAAATGTTTTCAATCTTTCCAACAACACAAATTCATAATTTTTAATTAAAAAAATTACTCAGTACGATTTTCCATGAGTTAGTTATATTTATTTTTAAGGATGATTCAAACTTTTTTTTTCCTAGTAATAATTTAAATACACTCAGAAAAAAGATTCTGCGATTCAAACAAACTTTCTTTGAATTGACCCTTGCTGGACACTGGGGTGCAAATCACCACAAGACTACTTGTAAAAGTTGTCATTTTTTGTATTTTTATTAGAAATTTAAATATTTTTACCATTGTTAATTTTACTTTTTGCACATATGACCTATATAAATTTAAAATATAAGGTCACAAGACTTTCTAAAAAAATTTTCAAGTTGAAGTAATCAATAATTTATTGCTTATAACAATTTTTGTTCCTGAGTGTGATGCACCCCAGTGTGTCAACTACGGCACTCCAAAGAAGTCTGTCAAGTAAGGTTTAAAGAAAAATATTCATTGGATAATTCCATTAAAATTATTTACAATACAAGCCGATTAAAGTCCTAAAGCGTATATTATTTCGTGCATTTTTAAGAGTAAAAAAAGACAAAAATAAATGTAATATCTTCTTTTCTAACTAACAAAATAGATTTTTTGGCTGCAATTTAAGGAAATAAAAAAAGAAATTTCAGCAAAAGAGTTAAATTTTCAAACAAAGAGGTCCTTCAAAAAAAATTAATTTTTAACAAATTAGTTCAACTTGTAACCAAATGGTTAAACTTTTAAACAAAAAATACATTTTTTACGAAAAAGATTAATGTTCTGCCGAAAAAGACGAATTTTGAACAAAATTGTTGAATTTTGAGGCCAATGAGATTAATCATCTACAGAACAGTTAAATTTTTAACCCGAATAGCTTATTTTTCAACAAAAGAGTTAATTTTCAATAAAAATATGAATTTTGTACAAAAATGTGGAATTTTCACCTCAAAAACATGATTTTTTAATTAGGAAGGATATTTTCTGCCAAATATTTTAATATTATTAAAAAATTGCACTTCTAAGTTTTAATTTTAAGATTAGCAAAAAGACAAAACTGAACACGCACAGAGGCTCAGAAGCGAGGAAGGGGTTCAGCTGGCACCCCACCGGGGGGTGCCAGCTTTGTCACTGCTCTGCGATTGCGGGGACACGTGTAATACTCGCAGGCAGTCGCTACTTCAATGAGTCTGAAGTATCAGCCAACAGCGTGGAAGCGGTCCTCTCCCTATTGCCAATAGGAGAGGATGTCTAACTAAATGGATATTTTTGGCTCTAATTACAATTCATGTTTGTATGTATACTTTAATTGAAATTAGAGAAAAATATTTATCTTACTCATATTATCAATTTTCCAGCACTTATAAAACTCATAAAAAGTGAATGTGTACTGAACTTTCGACGCGAATATACAGTTATAAATTTAAAGTAAATTCACATTAAATAAAATATTTTTAACATTAAAAATAATCAATTGAGATAGTTATAATATAACATTTAAATGAAACATGTCAAAAAATATTCGAATTTGAAGTAAGAAAATTAAATATCACTTGGGGCACCACCAACTTTTGGCCCGGCACTGATGGTTTCTCTCAAGCAGTGAGAATTTTGGTGGTTTGTATGTAAGGAACATTTCTACAGGTACACCCAGCGTGCGATATTATGCGTTGAGAATGACATTGTATGTAGTACTGTTAAGTTAGGTTATAGATAAGTGATGAATGCGTTTCTCGTTTGTTAACTGTGTGAACTTTGTGATGTAAACAAAAGACTACAAATCTGTTTGTAATTTGCCTTAGAACCCTTAATATTTTCCCAGACTGTATTGGAAATTATATCCGCTGCCTCTTCAATTTTTGCCAGACTGTTTTAGACATTTTAGAGTCTCCAAAATGTTTTTGCTTTATCCAAATTTTCTGTTCAGTCCAGTACTTTATCTGGTTCTTTCTTATACTTAGTATTAAAATATCTTGTAGATATTCAAAGAAGAAGGCTTTACATTTTATAACATTTTGGTACCCGTCCAAGTTTCCCAGACTGAGTTCTGTACTTTTTATGGCACAACTTTTTTCCGTGCCTATCCAAAATTTATAGGCATTCAATTAAATCTCAAACAACTCATTTTTTCCGTGTACCGAATTGATAACATTGGGCCGACTGTGGGTGCCGACTATTAGCCCAACATACGCTATGTTTAGGTCAAATATGTTTAACTCTGGCCAGGGCTAGCCAGTCACTTTTCGGCCAATATTCGCTAAGTCTCTGACTGTCACCATTGGCTGGTTATGTCGGGATTTAATCGGAAATTAATGTTTGGCTACCGATATTTATCTGTGGGCGCCGGCGTAAATTCGCACTTGTAGTAGATGGATTAATTTCTGGAGCTAGATCAGAGCTTAAAGTAAACTTCGTTTAGGACTTTATAGTATAAGTTTGTAATAAGGTCTTCTTTTTTCTCTTTAGGTGGTCCTGATTTTAACCAATTATCCAGGCAGTCTTTCAGGTCTTTATCAATAACTTTTTGGGATCAGTGATGTATCTTTGTAACGAATCACTGGACATCGCCTACAATTTTTTCATATTGTTGTCGAAGTCCAGTTTTTTCTTAGATTCAACCTTTTTTCACCTAGCCATAGAAAAGTTTTAGAGCTAAAATCCCATGAAGTTTGCGAATGAGTCACGGAGACAATTCTTTCTTCAATTCCATATCTCTTCCGACAAACATCCCAGGGCGCGAGTGGCGTGATTACCTTGGGTTTGACATCTGAAGTGTAGGGGAAGAAAGAGTTTCTACTTTCTACTTTTGCGAGGATATATCAGATTGTAAGAACTGTTGCAGGCAGTCGTCGTTAACCTTAACAGTCCCATAAAAACGTGATGCTACCACCATCAGGAGTCTAGCATAGTTTGCTTACTCGTTGCGATTCCGCCGGCTGTTAAAATTGTCACTCACTCGCAAAATCCCAGCAGTGCGGTCGTTAAATTTGATAAATTTTTTACCTGACAAATTACCTCTTATGTCTTACTCAACGTCCAACTTGGGACATTCTCAGATTCTTGGAGAATACTACTTTATAGACAAAAAGCGAATCGTATAAAATCCTGTAACTGCAGGCGTAAAAAATGAAAGTAGGAATAAATTCCTAAACAGTTTTAAGAATATATCTTCTATTTCGCAGTTTATTGATCAATTTTGGGATACATTTTTTACAATTAGTTAACTGAAAAAAACTTTACTCCCATATAAGTAATATATTACAAAACTTTATTGATATTTTAACTTTAAAGACTTCAAATTAAACTAATTTATCTAAGTTTATGAGCAATTTACATTTACGTAAGTATACTATTTTTTAATGAATTGAAATTATATGTAGGGTGATGACCGCAAGAATGAAAATCCCTAGCCCTTGGACGTCGCGCCAACTCGCGCTGCGTCAGCGGAACATATTTCGCTGACCAATGGAAAGTACCATAGGCATACCGATCTGGGAATTTCATATCTCATTATGCACCAGTGGAATGCGGCAATATATCTCTCTTTCTTTTACTGACAATCTTCCTCTCTTCGCCGTCTTGGATCTGCCACTTTAAATTTTGCAAATCTGATAGTAAATTCGTGATCAGACACTCAAAAAAATATTAAGTATCCATTTTAAGGAATAATTCATTTCGGCAAGAGTAAAAAAAGTAAACTGAAGTAACGTCTATAAATCTGCATGAAAAATAATGTACAAGTGTTGCAATTTTCTGCAACCTGATATTGAAAAAACACTTCGATATTTTCCCAAAAAGAAGGCCCCAAGGAAAATGTACAGCGGCTTCATCAAAATCTAGGACCTCAAACTTTCCGTATAATTTTTTGTTATTCAGGCATTAATGGGTTAAAGGACTTCTACAATTAAAGTTAATAAGCGTAATGAGAAATAAATCTGAAGGGCTTTAGCTTACGAGAGAGTGAACTCTCGATTAGGTTAAAGAAATCTTTCAATTTCTATCTTGCAATTCACTGAATTACTTACCTTAGTCTTTTCTTTAGTTTTAAGTACTGAGTTTTATTTCAAAGTTATGTGATTTTGACTGCGTACAGCGGAACACAGTTTAAAACATTACTAAATAATACGTACACCTTATTTGTTGAAATAATTTTAATCAGTCCCCCCTTTCTTAATGTTAGTCGCCATATTGCTGTATTAGATAACTATAGAATTTTTCTGAGAGTAGGAGAATATTATTATAGCATATTATGTTGATCAAGTATGAACATGTATTCGTGCTCAGTACCTTTCTAATTAGTTAAAAAACGTTTTTTAACAATAAAAGTAAACTAACAAAAGCGCAAAGTAAAGCTTGTTTGAGCTCTTAAGACAATTAGTTCTGACCTATTTGCAGAGTCCAACTTAAATGGTTTTTGATGATTCAAAACTTAGGTAGTTGTTATTTCATATAAATTATTATCTAACCTTTTAAACTATTATGTAGTTTTTATTAAATCTTACATTGCACCAATTAGAGACAACCCCTCCTAACGACACTAACCCTCTTTCCGCCTTTTGATCACCAACCAGTGTCTCCAGAAAGTGATCTCTTCCGTATTGGAGACATACATTCAAACACAGCATGTCGGTGAGTCGGATCTGCTACATGCTGTGAAGACCAGCCGAAAATGCACGAGCACGAACCCGAGCTGGCCCAACATCACCAAGGACGATCTAGCTACTCCTCAAATTTATGTCAGTTTTGAAATCCCGAATTACATTAGAATCATTAGGCCTCGTGTAAAGCCGAAAATGCACGGGCAGGAACCTGACCTCTCCCGACTTCACGAATTACGATCTATAGCTTTAGACTTTAGATGCTCCTTAAACTTATGCAGGCTTTGAGATCCCGAGTTACCTTAGAGCAATTAGAATTAAACTTATTGCGAAGAGGAAAATATAATTGATTTTATGTAAATAGAATAGGAGACAAGATTTCAGGGTCTAAAATGTTTCAAATTTAGTGCTACATGTCTTAGTCATATTTTTAGTAAAACATTATATAATAACAAATAAAAAACGAATTTTTGATTGTTAAATTTTGAACCTAAGAAATCTCCTTAAAAAATACATTTTTTAACTAAAAACTTTAGTTTATACTGAAGTATGCAGCTGAAAAAAAAATATTTTGACGCCAAAAAATGCGAAATTTTAACCAAAGAAATTAATTTTTAACTAAAAGGAGAGACTTCCTGTTCCGGCATGAAAGTGTAGCGCGAATTGTGGATGCTAAGTTTTTCCGATAATTGTGGTGAAATTTGAGGTGAGTGATTTGCGGAAGTGCATAGAAGAGTTTGGATGAAAGAGATTGTTTGAGGGATTCTGAAATTAGAAAGGGGATAATAATATTATTGAGGATTGAGACAGATTGGTGTGACAGTTGAGGTTAGGTTGGTTTGAGATTTGTGAAAGGGTGGGAGGACTGGGTTGAACAGGTTAGTAGTAGCAGGGTTGGGTACAGACAAAGAAAGACAAAACAGGTACCAAAACGTGACGATAGATAGAGGCAGGGAAGGATATAAGGCGGGAACGTTTGAAATTGAAATTGGATTCATGGATAGCAAAAAGTGTAACATCGAGGAAAAATCGGAATTAGAGCAGAAAGTGTTTAGTACACAGAAAGAGGACATCAAAGAAAGGAAGGCAAGGTAGAAATATAAGAAAACATTAGAAAAGGAGAGATTATGAGCAAAAAGCGTAGGATCGATAGAGGCTTTTATCAAAAGGAAGAGAGGGGAGAGGGGAAGCAGTGAAGAGAAGGACAATTTAGGTTCAAACTTGAAATATCCAAAAATGTTCAGATCACCGCCGGAAAAGCAGAGTTTGGTAGAGAAGGGTGTGAATAGAAAGGGGGCTAATGGAAACGTTGAGGAAACCGAAGAACAGAGGAAAGAAGAAAGACTGAAAGAAATTCGCGAAGTCATGATGGAAGTAATGGGCATTTATGAAGAAAGGCAGGAAGAAGGGGAAAGGAAAGAAATTAGGCGGGAAATGGATGAACTTAGGAAAGAAATGAAGAAATGGGAAGAAGTTAGGGAAAAGTTAGAAAAGAGGATGCAGTCATTGGAGCAAAAGCTAGAGAAGCAGGAGGATAATAATAAAAAGTTAGAGGAGATGCAAGGTAGGATTCGAATGATATAAAGCTCGAACCGGCATCTTGATGGAGGTGTGAGTGAGAATATGGAGAAGGAAAGACTAAGAAAAATAGAACAAAGTATATAAAAAAAGAGAGGCAAGAAGGAAAAAGAAACGTAGTGATAAAGGGTATAAGAAGAGGGGAAGGAGATGCAGGAAGTAGTGAAAGAAGTACTAAAAAGGATTGATGCAAAAGTAGAGATAGAGGAAGTGTGAAGTATAGGAGGGAAAGAACGAAGAGGGGAGAGAATGGTACTGGTGAAACTAAAGAAATGGGAAGATAAGAGGAAAGTAATGGCAAAGAAGAGGATGTTATATGGGAGCTTGGAGAGAATAGAAGATGATTTGACATGGGTACAAAGGAGGATGCAGATAGACTGAGTATGGTGGGATTGGGATAAAGAAAGGGAAGAGTTAGTAAGAAATAAAGGGCAGGGAAACTAGGAGAGGAAGGAACGGGAGGTAGGAAAATAAGCAATATTTAGAGGCAAAATTAGACAAAAAACGAATATAGGGAAGAATGGAGGATATGTAACTGGAATATAGCAGGATTGGAGAGAAAGGATAGGGAATTTATGAGAAATTTGACGCAATGGGATGTTGTAATAATGATGGAGACGTAGCTAGATGAAAAGTGATGGGAAAGAGTAAGGAGACGGTTACCAAGAGGTTACAAATGGTAAGTTTAAAATACAAAGAGGAAGAATAAAAAGGGCAGAGCAATGGGAGGAATGGTGACGGGAGTGAGGAACGAATGCATAACAGGGAAAGGTAAGAAAGAGAGGAAAGAACAAAAAGAAGGACTAGTAGTAGAAGAGGTAAATATGGCAGAAGAGAAGTGGAAGATAGTGGGCGTATATGTGAATGGAGAAATGCAGGAGAAAGCAGAGGAGTTAAAAGAAATGATAGAAGAAAATAAAGAAGATATTAGACTTATAATATGTACGGATTTCAACGCAAGAACAGGAGATAGAGGAGGAAGGGAATGGGGAGAAGAGGGAGGAAGAAATATCAAAAGATAAAGTACTGAATGGGAAGGAAATGAAGTTGTTAAAGAGCTTGGAGGAGTTGGGATGGCTTATCTTAAACGGAAATATAGCGGGAGATGAAGAAGGAGAATATGCACGGTCAGGAGGAGAAAGGGGAAGGGTAATTGATTATGTGATAGTGGATGATGAGGTAAGAGAGAATGTCAAGAAATTAAATGTAGGTGATTATATTGATTCGGATCACTTTCTATTAATAGTGACATTAGAAAGAGATAAAAGTAATAGTAATATGCATAAAAAGGGGGCAAAGATAAAGAGTGTAGTTAAAGGGGATTGGTAAAGGCAAGGAAAAAAAAAGTTTAGAGAAAAGGTTAGAAATATCAAAATTAGAGAGGAAAATGTGGACGAGGAGTTGGAAAAAATGATAGGAGAAGTAAAAATAGGATTACAGTAAACAAATAAAAATGAAGTTAGTAAAGAGAGGAATAGAAGCGAATGGGATGAGGAGTGTAAAGAGAAAAAGAAGGAGGTCAAAAATGAATTAAGAAAGTAGAGAAATGAAAAAAGTAATGGGGAAGAATATAGGAGAAAAAAGAAAGAGTATTCTGAGTTGTGTGATCAAAACAAAGAGATAAAGTAAATAGAGAAAGTAAATAGAGAAAGAAGAAAAAGAGTAAACCAAGATATTGAAATGGTAAAATGGAAAACTTATTTTTTGGATTTTCTAGGGGGAGTAAAGAGAAATGTTAGAAGGGAGGAAAATATGGTAGAAAAGGAGCTGAGGAAGAGGACATAACAAGGGAAGAACTAGTCAAGGTGTTAGGAATAATGAAGGATGGAATGGCAGCTGGTATAGATGAGATTCCAAATGAAGTATGGAAATATGGAGGGATAGAACCAGAGGAATGGGCATGGATAATGTGTGATCGAGTATGGAGAGGAGAGGGGTGGCCGCAGTTATGGAAAGAAGGAGTAGTGATACCAATAGTAAAGAAAGGCAAAGGAGAGGATGTTAAAGATTATAAGGGTGTGACTCTCATGCCAACACTGTATAAAGTATATATAACTGTTAAAAAAGGAAGGTTTACCAAAGTACTTAGAAAAGGGATAGGGAGGGAGAATGTGGACCAGAATAACAAGATTTTGATTGGGAAACAAGGTAAGAGAGGGGAGGTATTGGGAAAAGGAAGAGAACAGAAAGTGTAGAATATGTGAATGGGAGGAGGAAACATGGGAGAACGTATGGAAAGGATGTAGAACAGGAATGAAAGATAATGGAAGCTGGCAAGATAATGTGGTTAAGATTCTAGGGGAGGATGGATTAGGAGATTGGATGAAGGAGTTGGAGGGTGCTAGGGCAGCGAATGAGCGTGAATGAAAGAATGCATGTGAAAATATGGGAAATTGGAGGACAAAAAAAGTGGAAGAATAAGGAAACAGAAGTCGCCTAGATTAGAAACGTAAAGATTGTAAGTAATGGATATGTGATTGCATAAGTAGACTAAGATGCGTTTGCGTTCTCATTCTCTCTTTCTCACTTGCACTTCCACTCTCGCTATCGACCGCTCGCTCGATTTAAGGAACTAGATAGATACAAGACTTTATGTAAATAGTTGTAAATATTTGTGAATATTAGGGTTCAAATTTTCTTTATGTTGTTTAATATGTAAGCGGAAATATTTTAAGGAATGGAATTCATGTGAACCCTTAGGGGACACATTATGAATAAAGAAGAACTAAAAGGATAATTTTTCAAGGAAATAAATGTCAACAAAATTTTTTAATTTTCATCTTCAGAAAGGAATTTAAAACTAAAACAACAAGTCTTCCATCAAAAATAGAATTTTTAACGAAAGAAATTAATTTTGAAGTGGAAAAGATTAATTTTTAACCAAAAATAAAACCCTTAAATTTTCATTTAAAAAAATTATTTTTGAATAAAAAACAATCAAATGTAAAACAAAATAGTAAAAGTTTCAACCAAAGAAATGAATTTACAAACAAAAAGAATAATATTCTTCCAAACAAAGTAGAAATTGCAACAAAATACATGAATTTTCATCATATATTTGAATTATCAACTAAAAAGATAGTATTTCATTGAAAAATTGAATAGTCCCTTTTTCAGTTGAAAATAATTATCAACTCCAAAACATCAAACTTTCAACAAAATATATAAATTTCCAAGAAAAAAATTAAATTTGGAAACAAATAATTTAATTTTCTACCGAAAACAGAAATTCAAAATTTTAAAACCAGAACAATTTTTTTTCAACAAAATAGATCAATTTTTAATGAAAACTGGTTAGTTTATCAGTTTAAGGAAAAAACTTACAATCAAAAACTTTTCAGCAAAATAGTTTAATGTCCAAAAAAGTACATGAACTTTCAAACCTTTTATACCAAAAGAAAATAAGTTTTACCAAAAAATGCATATTCATCCAAAGAAATGAATTATTAATTAAAATAGATAAATTTTTAAACAAGAAGAATAATTTTATAACAATAAAGATGAATTTTTGACTGAGAAAGGAAAATTTTCCAGCGACAAAAAACAACAAATTTTGTATAAAATTGTTAAATTTTCAAATTAAAAATTTCAAATAGAAAAAATTCAACCAAAAGTGATACAGTTAAATTTTTAGCATAAGAAAATGTTTTTTTAATTACAAAAAAATCGGGTTATTAACAAAGGGATTAAATTATCAACAAAAAAATCAATTTTCAAACGAGAATAATAATTTTCTATATCAAAAAAGATTAATTTCCAACTGAAAAAGATAATAAAAAATTTTTTTTAACAAAATCGTTAAATTTTCCAACATTAAAATAAACATTAACACTAAAAAAATTGAAATATACTAAATAGGAAATAGTTATATTTTTAAATAAAAAATTGAATTTTATGCAAAAGAGTTTAATTTTCGATGGAAGAAATGAATTTACAACATAACAGTTAAATTTTTAAACATATAGTTGGAATTTCAATTGAAAAAGATAAATTTTCAACAAAAAATGGAATGTAATGAATTCTGAGAGAAAATTGAAAAAAGATCACAGATTTTTAAAATTATTTTGTGGAAATTTTAAAAAGGGTGTAAGAGATTTTAAGCAAATTTTTGCAATTTCGCCATATTATATAATTTTAGAAAAAATAAGGAACATAATTATTATTATGTCTAATTACACAATTTTGTTGCTCAATTTTTTGTTATGTTGATGTTGGTTTAAAAAATCTGCTTTAAAATTTTAACAAGTTTAAGAAATATTCAGAAATTTTGAAACGATTCAAAAGGTTCCTACACGAAGCGAAATTTTAAGAGATTAATTCACGAAACTGATCCTTGATATTGTTCTAGCTTTGGAACAAGAATAATTCAAATTTAAAATAATTTTTTATCTAGAAAAATTAATTTGAAGAGTTTATTTTAAAAAATTTCAAAACATTACAAAAAATTATAGACATTGTCGAAGCATCTGAAAATTTTTAAAGGCAATTGTTTTTAATTTTGCAGAATTAAAAAAAAATAGGAAGAATTTGATTAATTTTTAAAGATTAGAAGATTAAAAGGTCTGACAAGATTAGAAAAAAGAGTAATTGTCCTAATATTCGTGTGAACTTTTTAAATGTTTTTTTATTTGAAAAAATGTACTTTCAAAGAAAAATTAAGAATATTTTAAACACATGAAACTGTTTCCTAAATTATAAAAGAGGAGTGTTTGATGGAGGTAGAAGAGAGGAGAGGGAGGGCTATAGAATTAACGAGATGGGAAGAAGAAAGGAGGGAGTTGTTGAATGCTAGAGACATGGAAGACGAGACTGGAGTAAACTATGAAGAATTGGAAAAAAGGACAAGGAAAGACAATTAGTAGAAAGATGGCGAATGATTGAGTAATCAAAATACAATAAATGGTATAAGATGATAAAAAAGGAAAGTTTACCAAAGTATTTAGAAAAGGGATAGGGAGAGAGAAGGTGGACCAGAATAACAAGATTTAGATTGGGAAACAAGGTAAGAGAGGGGAGGTATTGGGAAAAGGAAGAGAACAGATTCTAGGATTCTAGAATAATAAATAGATGTTTAAAATAGATTTTAGCAATAGAAAAATAAATAAGACAGACAATAAAAGTATTCAAAATTTCAATTTGATAAGATTAAAAAGTTTTAAAAAATGTAAATATTCGATGAAATTTTTTTGAGGTCACTGAGACCGAATCATATGTAAAAATTACGAAATTCAAAATCGCGAATTCAATATTGCGATAAAGATTGTGTAATTCTCGCCAATATTACTAAAAAATTGTTACCCCTGGGTTCTTGAAGTCCCTGAAGCTGAATCCAGTGTCAAAATTACGTACCGCAAAATGTCGAATTTAATATGGCGATCAAAATTGTGAAATTCTGGCCAATATTACTAATAATTATTTCCTGCGAGTTTTTGATGTCCCCGAATGCATATAAAATGTTAAAATGGCAGCATTAAAAATGGATTATCAAATATGTCGACCAATAGTGTGGCATTTTAGCTTATATTCTTTAAAATTGGTATCAGGAGTAAGTTTGGGTGACCTGACAGGTTTCGGGGTGCTTTATTAACTTTAGTCAGTTAAAGTGAGTCCCCTCGCCTCTCTCTAACAAAGATATTTAATCTTTGTCGGAATCGCTTTGATCTTCTGAAGAACTATCAACACTTTGTGAAGAATTATTTGCTGGTACTTGTGGCAATTTCAAAAGAGCAATAACTTCTTTCGAAAAGGGTTTTGATTGCTTTCGAGGAATTGGTGTTTTTGATATGATTACAGGATCAGACGCAGTAAGCAGTGCATGTAACAGATCAAACATAGTATGTTTTCTTGATGTTTTTCTTTTATTGTTTTCTCTGCAGTTTCTCAGAACTTTATTACATGATTCTTGTGCTTCCTTTGAGAGTTGAACAATCGGCAAATAAGCATTTTCCATGGTCGTTGCACCATGAATCAGAATTTTGTGTACAGAAGCTGGCATACAATACAAATCATATAGTTCTGTTTAGAGTCTTGCTGCATTAAGAGTTTTTATCCCATATGCTTCGCTGTTGATTTTCAATCCAGCAGACAACGTTTGTAAAATCGTAGCAAATTCTTCTATCACACATATATCAATTCCAATAATCTCAGATGAAGTTTTAGGATCGCTTAAAAATCTGCGAGCTGTATTTCCGTCGTTCCGTCGTTCCTTGTTCCGCTACTTCCGGCCTTGGGAGTATCAATCAGTAGATCCTGCTCTTAAAAGCTGCTTGTATAGCGTTTTTCCTCTCTTTAAAACTAGTCAATGTTGTTCATCATAGTTGGTGTTGCCCCACAAGCGTAATATCTTTGTGAAGAAGATGTTTCTGTAATGGCATAGAAGACTGTACCATCTATCGTGGTCAACAGCAGAGTATGAGAAATGGAAATTTCACCTAATTTATCATGTTTAATGAAGCTGGTCGAAAGATTCTCTATTTGATTCTCCATCTGACCTCTTTCAGAATTAGATACTTTAGTAGTCTCTTTAATGAATTGAATTCTCATTCGTACGCAACTTCTAGAGGACCCCGGACGATAATTTTTCAACGCGATTATTTTTTTAGATGAATTAGGTTCTTGCGTATACAGCTCTAAGGGAACAATTGAAGTAATGAGAAGGTTTTGATTATCAAAATATTCCAGAGATCGCTGTTTATAAGCTGAATCGCCCAAACTACCATCAAAACTCCTTTTTACGATCAAAGTCAAATTCGAAAGACATGAGGAAGGTAGCGAGTCGACATCTCTTTCCTTTGCCCCAGATCTAATATCGAGATATTGATGCTTTATCAACTTATCCGTTACAATCATTGCCAACGCCTCGTCTTGAGTATAAGGTGTAAAAGTCTGTATACATTGCCGAATTCCATCAACATTCTTAGAGGAATGAAGGGCTACTTGCCTTGCCAGATTTGCAGCTTTCCTATCACCCTTCAAATAAATATTGACAGCTGCAGCTAGTACTAATTCAGAACCACTTGATTTTTTCAATTCTGATATTTTTCGTGTTTTTAAACGAGTGGAAGAATCATTATAATATTTAAGTGGCCGATTTCTTTGATCAGTCACAAGGGTGCCTTCTCGCCCCTACGTGGCGTTGGTAAGAGGTAGGGGTGCGATATTACATTATTTCTGTGACCAGTCACAGGGGTACATTCCCGTCCCACATGGCGTTGAAAAAGGGGTAGGTGTGCGACCTTGCACTATTTCTGTGACTAAAGACATTTCACCAGACACATTTCTGTGCCTTCCCGCCCCCACGATATGTTAGAAGGGCAGGGGTGTGACTAAAATTATTCCCTTGACCAGTCACAGGTGTGTATTTCCGCCCCCACGAGGCGTCAATAGTAATTCTTGAGTCGCGAATCGACGATAAAATGTATTTTTTACATAGAACATTTCGTTAAAAGCGTCAAAAGCCAAAAACGATCAAAATGACTCCTCAATTACGTGGCCTTACTCTAAAATGCGTAAAAGTCCCTTTCGTATGCTTGAAATATGCTTCTTCCAAGTAAAATACTGTATATAAACTTCGTAAATAATGAACGTAATTTTTTTTAATTTAAACACTGAAAATTATATTTGCTGGTGTTTTCATGTCCAGGTATGTTATCAGCGCATCAACAATCATTAGTATACGGTTTTAAAAAAATGTTTAAAAAAAGGAAAGGGAAACAAAAGCCGGCAACATCCCCTCAGCCAGTGCAGCAAAAACACAATTTATTCATTTTTTTCGCAATTTTCAGAAAAAAAATGTGAACTAAGTTAATCGAGAGAATAGTGCATTGATGCAGAATACAAAACAAGTGACATTATTGATGTTTGGTTCACAAATAAAAAAGTCACCACAGCAATGCGCGCCATACCCGGCATAGTGTTTACGTTGCATTGGCAAAGGTATCAGTATTGGTAGTACAGCAATTACATAATCTGTTGCACCTGATCTAATAAGTTGCAAATTGGACAAAAGGTACAGAATACAGTTTATTGAATAAAAAAATTCGCTTTTGTTTTATGTTTAAATGCTGATTTCGATTTTATAGTGAATGCATAATTACTAACATTTCCAAAAATAGTGCCATCGGGTCCTTTTAGGATTTTCTCGTGGAGAATGTTTCCCCTAAAAAATTATTACTGCAAAATAACTGACCAGTTTTCATGTTAAAATTTTTCCGTATTAAAGCTTTTAAGCCATAAAGCTTAATTAACTGGGGTTTTCGGAAACACGACAAATATAATTATTTTATGTTCGGGATCTTCGGATTCTCTGAGTTCATGTTTGAAACCTGATTTGCACCCCAGAGCGATATACATCGGCATAGATAATGCGATAAACTCTTAGATTTTATAAAGATAGTCGAAAACTCCCTTTCCCGCATTGCAAGCAAAGTCATGTTTTTTTACTTAGTATTGAATGAGTTTTCTACACCTCAAGCTTTAATTTTCTTGTGCCGAACATGGAATAGAAGTTTTGGCCTACACTATTCACTCATTTTTGTAAAATAGAATGCGGCTGTTTGCTTAAATTTTATTAGCTGATTCCAAAAAAGCTAATTTACCGAAAAAAATTAGCAATGTTGGCTAAAACTCAATCCTAATTTGTAATTGATTATAAGACTGCAAAATAATGTTCGATTAATTTGAGTTTTGCCAAAGATAAAAATATTCGTTAATGGGTTTTAAAAGTATCACATTTAAGAGTTCGTTATATACAATAGAAAATAATATTTTATGATGTATCATATTAATTGTTTGTAATTTATTAATATAATATTTATATTAATTATATTTACATTACATTGTAAAACAGCAACATAAACAAATTTATTTCCTTATTACTATATTTTAAAGTGTTTGAATATCCAGCGTTAATACAAAATAATGACAAAATAAATAACAAAACCAAAAATTAAATGAAAAAATACCGAAATTATAAATTAACTAATCATAAAAATGATCCAAATTATAAAATAAGTGAATTGTTAAATTCCCATAAATATTTCAATTCCTCAAATTTCAATTTGCCGCACGTCATTGATAATTAAATAACGATGAATTAAATTGTTCGTTTGATTTATAGTTTTATAAACATCTCATAAATTAATATTCAAGTAAATATATTTAACAGTTTACAATTTCAGGAATTGAAATATTTGTGAGAATTTAATAAATCGGTAATTGTATAAATCGGAAATTTTATAATTCGGTAATTTACATTTTCGACAGTCTTTTTCAATTATTTGTGTATTCGTTATTTAATTTTTCTTTTTTTTTATTTATTCGAAATATCCATTAAATTATTTGTTAAATTATGTTAATGATGCCGCTTTGGCATATATAAAAGAAAATAACAAGTGAGTGGATATGTCTCATTTTCTACCTGACTCTACGCTATGTAGAAAAATGATTTTGAACGGTTTTCACATTTATTTTGTAATTTTTATGCATTGCGAGAGAAAATCTGACCGCCGGCCCAATTCTGGCCCAACTATGGTTAAACTGTGGTATAAGTGTTGCTGAATTTATTATGAAGACCCCAATGAAAAGGTCTGAAATCGAAAAAAAGGAATTTGTCGATTGACTTATGAAGTTTCTAATTTAAAAAGTTGGCATCGAAAAAACGAATTTTCATGTCGACAAATGCCTGATTAATGCAGTTTGTCATTAGCTTTGTTAAAAAAAATTATTAAATTTAGCAACTAATTATAAATATTGCTTAAATTGTCATGAAGTTTCCAACTAAAGGGACTGGCATTGAAAAAAAAAGAATTTCACTGCCGATAAATGACCGAATAATGCATTTGTTTATAAAATTTGTTTAAAAAAAATCATAAAATATTCAAAAAATTATGAATTTTGCTAAAAGTATCACAAAGTTCCTTATGAAAAAAAATTGACATAGAAAAAAAATTTCTATGGAAAAATTCCTGACGAATACATTTGTTTATTAAATTTGTTTGTAATTTAAATACTAATAATCTCAAGCAACATTTCTTAATTGTAATGTTGTTTTGATAAAAATTTCTCACAATATAACTTAAAAAACGTAAAATTCTGGAAAATCGAAGAAAACATTCTTTCAACAAATAATTTGTTTTTACCTTTTTTAGTTATTTTTTTATTATTTGTTTACCATATAACGGGAGCGTAAAATTATTCAGGAGAGTTTTTGTAATTAAACTTCAAGTGCTTCGATAGCGAAGTTGTTAGCGTGCACGGAAAATATACGAATTGTTATTGAAAATTAAATTTAATTAAATAATGTAATTAGTTTTCAAATTGTATAAATTTTTTTTAAATTAATTTTTGTCGAAGATTGGGCCGGCATCATCTTAATAGATGGCCCATATATTGAACCAAATGTCGGACCGACGTGGAGAAGCCAAAGGTGGTTGACCCTTATTATTTACCTTTTTGGCCCGACCAGTGGCGCACACGATTGCCCCGACCGTGGGCCGACGGTCATTTCGCACCTGGGTGGTATTGCATGGTCTTGTAAAACAAATATATCATCAGCGCCGCCGCACGACTACTTTCAACTCTAGTAACATATTTTTTACATTTGCTAGTACAGTGTAAGCACCCCTGGTTAAGGGTAAATGTGACGTCGACGAACGGGACAACTTTTGATCATTGTGAACCAACTGTAAATTCGTGCTTGCTTTAAAATAATGAACCAGAGTATATCCGAAGACCAGCCCATTTTTGGGCCAAGGTTTGACCGACCGCCGAGTTCATCATGGTGACTTGTACAAGCCAATGTTATGCCGACGGTCGGGTCATCTCTTGCCCAGAATCGGGCCGAATGTACTTTCAAGGTCTTTTTGAAATAACGGCGAATTATTATTTATATTTATAATAATATATTATATATATATATATATATATATAAATAATTAATATTTATGGTTATATTTATCTGATGGTCTGCCCACACTCGGACCAAGATTTGACCGACCGTCGCGTGCATCAAGTGACTTGTAGCCAAGGGGCTCACTGTAGAATTCTCATGACGACCGTCGCGTCGCCTAAGTCGTAAGTATAGAAGTCAGTATTCTCGCGTACTTCGCGGCAAGTCGGTGGAACTCGGAAAATTGATCGCGATCGGACTCGTACGAAAGCATCTGCTCTAAGCTTGCGCAAAACAACTTCGTCTAGATTTTGGTCAGGCCTGCACAACTCTGTGTAATAGAAGTGACCGAAGAGTGGACTTAGGCGGGGCACAGAGGGGTGCAGATTAGT
>JAAAKG020040994.1:0-18997 GCA_010014905.2 Druon quercuslanigerum
CCTCCACCACCACCACCTCCGCCTCCTCCATCACATCCATTTTACTGCCCGATCTACGCACCTCCACCCCCACCTGTGTTAATTCCTCCTGCGCCTCATTATTGTTCATGTGTATAAACTCAAACTTCGCCAACTCATACTTGTGTACATAGTCCGTAACCAATCTGTGTGTCAGATAAATTGTACGCTATTTTTTGAAGGCCTTATAGTAATAAAGGATTTAAAAAGTTTAACTGCATTTAATTCTTCTTTGTCTCCATGCCAACTCAAACCATCTATTTCTCGAAAACAGATCATGAGGGAGAAAAATCAAATCTCTAATCTAAAATGAATGATAATTGTTAATAAAGTTTTTTATTTCCAGTTTTCTTTGTCTTTAAAGTATTGAGGTCATTATTAATCGAAATTTTCAAAGCCCTTCCCTGGTCAATGCGGCCTGCTACCACATCGACTCTAAGTAGCCTGTCTTTGTGTCAGGCTCGACTGTATAGAACATTTGAAATATCACACACATTTGCAATTGGGATTGTAGAAAATGATTTTCTACGTTAACTCTACGTAGAATTAAATAAAGTAAAATAAGTGCTGCCCTCTGAGTCCCAAGTATATGTTTTTTATGAACTTTCCCGATATATCCGGCAGATTATCTCATTTATAACTGACTGATTTGAAAAAAGTTTTATTGTTACAGGGATCACAGTCGTTCTCCTATTTTCCTGCGTTATTGACCATTCCATAGTAATTTATCTTCAAATAAAAAAAAAAGTGGATTTAGACGAGAGAGACCGTCTAGGATCTTTTGTTATTTCATTCAAACGCTAGCATAACATTTTTTTGAATTTTCTTGAAAAATCAAAAATTCAAATTTTGACAGCATAAAAAATAGCTTAAACCAAAAATTAAATTATGCGATTAAACTGTGCAAAATAGGTGAAAAGAAGTGTAGATAAAAATTAACAAAAATTATGAATTTAGTTACCAATTCGATTTTTGGTTCGAAATACATTTTTTAACTAGAAACTTAACTATTTTATGTTTGGCTTACCATTTATATTCTTCAGTTCAAAAATAAATTATTTACTTATAGTAATTTTCTTGCTGTCTATTTCACCTTTTTGGTTGGAAAATCATTTCGTTGATTGAAATTTTTTTTTAACTAAAAATTTAATTATTCTATTGTTTAGGGAAAATGCATATTTTTATATTCTCATCCAGAAAAGGTATTGGATTTGTGAAAAATTTGACTCAAACGGCTTTTGTCAAATTTCCACGTTTCAAAAACCCCTGAACCGGTAAAAACAGGTTTTTATGAAATTGTGTCTGTTTGTCTGTCTGTGAGCAAGATAACCTTCGAAAGAATTGACAGATTGGATTGGCCTTTGGTAAACTCTTTTAGTGTCCGAAACTAAAGGTCAAGTTCGTTAGCCAGCCATTTTGGATGAAAATTCGAAAAGTGAGTACATTTTGAAATTTTTTTAGACTATTTTTTACCGATAAAATCAAAATTTTCAGCCAAATAACGCACTATACGAAAAGAAGTCAGGATAAGAAAAAAGTTTCCTTTTACAAACCCTAAATTATAGATGTCTTTTTGTGATTTTTGAAAGTCAACATGTACATGGAGATAGGAATTTTAACATAATATGAATAGAAAAATGTATGATATAAAGATAATAATTATTTATTTACACGTGCTAATCTTATTTTTAATCACAGACTGAAGTGATAAATATTGATCGAAAGTAAATATTCTAAAACTTTCGTAACACGTAAAATAAATATTTCTTTATTTATGAAGATTTTGTCTTGTAAATCTTCTCCCTTTTCGGCAGCTACGTTTAGAATTTTTCTTTTTTCTATTATCAAGCTTTTTGGCCTCTTCTTTTTTCTCTTCTTTGCTTGTTTCTCGTCTGAACCTTTTTAATTTGGAGCCAGTTTAGCGTTTCTCGAAGCAGCGTAAACGAAATGTGCATTACGGACAGATTTAAGCAAACTATCTCTTATTGGGATCGATTTTACTTCCCAAAAAGTTTGATAGTATCATACTCGATAAGTGCAGCAATCAGACTGTCTTCTCTCTGATATTCGACTAAATAATATCCATTGATTGAAAATACTCCTTCGAGTGCTGCATTTCTGTGGGAAGAAATAAGTATCATTTCTACAAATTCTGTTAGGTTTTCATATGGTTTTCCTGAAGCACAAATAGTGTCTGCCCAAAACTTTCCAAAGCTGTCCACTTTATTTTATCCGCGTTCGTTCCGGAAATCCACTTATTTTTAAAACATAAGAGATCTAGGCATACGAAGAGACGTTTCTTAGCAACTGATGGGCTCGCTATAGTTATAGTAGGATCGGGACAAAAAATAGATTTAGTCAATGTACGAGGGCTGTCCCAAAAGTATCCGACCTACCTCGATATCTCGGCGCTTGATTTATTCTTCGTCATCCGGGGGGTGGCATTCTTCAAAGTAGTCTCCATTTGATTGAACAAGACGCTCATATCAATGTTTACACTTAATAAAGCACTCTTGAAAGTCAGACTTCGCAATCGCCTTTAGTGCATTCGTCGCATTAGTTTCAACAGTCTCTTTATCGTCGAATCAATGTCCCTTAAGCGGAATTTTCAATCGAGGAAACAGCCAAAAGTCACAGGGAGCTATATCGGGACTGTATGGAGGCTGGCAGAGCTGAGCAACACTGTGTATCAATAAATACTTCTGCACAAGGTTTGAGGCGCGCGCTGGAGCATTGTCGTGATGAAGAAGCCAGTCACCGGTTTCCCAAAGTTGCGATCGTTTTTTCCTGATTGCATCACGCAATCTTTTCAAAACTTCAACGTAGTACTCTTTGTTGATTGTCTAGCCTGTTGCAGCATATTTGTGATGCACAACGCCCTTATAATCGAAAAAAACAATCAACATTGACTTGTTGTTGCTTCGACTTTGACGGGCTTTTTTCGGCTGAGGCTCGGGTGGAAGCTTCCATTGCGAAGACAGCTGTTTTGTTTCAGGATCATAACCATAAACCCATGTTTCATCAACAGTAATAACCTTTATTAAGAAAGTTTTCATCACTATTGATCATTTCCATATTGTCCTGAGCGATTTCTAATCGAAGGTTTTTTTGTTGGTCTGTGAGCAGTTTCGGGATGAATTTTGCACAATCACGAATCATTCCCGAATGCTCGGTTAGAATTTGCCAAACAGTACTTTTTGGCATACCAAGTTCATCTTCTAGTTCTCTCACAGTCAACCGTCGATCTTGTTCAACTGCGAAACGCACACGCTCGACATTATCCGACGATGTTCCCGTCGAAGGTCGGCCAGAACGAGAATCACTGTCCACAGATGTGCAGCCATTATTCAAGCGCCTATACCACTCTTTTATTTGCGTTTTGCCTATACACACATCTTTAAAGGCCTTTTGCAACATTTCAATAGTGTCCGCACAAGATTTACCGAGATTAAAGCAAAATTTTATACAAATTCGCTGTTCGGTTCGTTCTGTCATTTTTAGCAATAAACGAATTGCGACGAACGCAAAAAAGTCGATATAAACAAATACACGCTGCGCGTCAACTAAGTCGTTTTATCGGTATCTCGGGCTACTGACGAGAAGTTTAGGAGTTGCTGGTGACGTTCGCACCCTCCAGAGGTCGCCTGAGTCTCTCCGCGCGAAGACATGAACGTAGGTCGGTTACTTTTGGGACAGCCCTCGTATACGTAATTATACTTGAAATACTTTTCAAATAGTCAAAAATGTTACCGTGAAAATATATACATTGCTCTTTGAAATATAATTTAAAAAACTGAACTTACCTTACTCTTTAATATTATGGTCTCATCAATCAAAAAATATTTATGATATAATATAATTTATTACATAATATAATTAATTATATAATATTTATTGTGTTATATAATAATCTAATCATTAAAACTTAAACTAAATATTTAGTCTAATCTTGTTTTGAAAACAGCCGAACATCAACAATGCGATGTTTACAACTGGTGGCGAAGATCGGTAAAGAGGATAAGCATAGGAAGGAACTTTATAACTGCAGATAAAGTAAAAATATAATGAAAAGAAAATAAGATAGAAAAAGTAGTTTTTTCGATAAAATACAAAAAACTCCCGGTCACAAAAAAAACTCCCGGTCACAAAAAAAATTCCCGGAATTTTCCCGATTTAATCGCGGTAAAATAAAATTCGTGGGGTTTTCTCGGTTACCCGATCTGCTACACACCCTGCGTTTGTTTATAAAAATGAAAAAGTGAAGGAATTGCTTTTTGTATAAAAAGCAGAAATTAAAATAGTTAGGAAGATTGTAATCTAAAACAACGCAGGATATAAAAAAAAGTAAAGAAAAGAATGACGTTGTTTTTTGAAAGCCCTGTAAGATTATATGAACCTCTTTTTGAATTTTCGTGAAAAAGCGATAATTCAAGTTTCGGCCGCATAAAAAGTGATTAGTTATTATACACTGATCGTAATAATTTTATTCGTAATACTTTAACTTTTTATTATGTAATTGTAAAATATGCATTGTTGCTTCTGTAACAACTAGCATTAGTGTGGGTAACAAGAAGTGATAAGAAATTCCAAGGGGGGGAAGGCGGTTCGTGTTTTGTTTAGGTCTGCAGTTTAATTTGACTCGATTATGTAAAATTCTTAATTCATGAATTTTCTGCACCATCAGCTTTGTGTATCAAAATTTCGAAATAAATGAGTCTAACTCATAATAAGATTTATTTCGAAATGTTTCTGAGCATTACTGATTGAAGATAAAATTGAAGTTGTGTAAGTTTGTTTCATAATTGGAAATAATTCTGTTCTTAAGATTTCACTGCCACACTATAATTTGTAAACTTTCTTACACTTTTAAGGAGATAAACAAAATTAATTATAGTTGAAAATCTATTTTTGGAGATTGATTTTTTTCAAGATTTCTGGGAAAATTTGTAATGGCTCAGGTTTCATTTTGAAATCATAATTTTAAGTTTCAAAGATTGCAAGATGTGTGGAAAAGCATATGAAAGACTTTTAAGACAAGTTTTTTAAGGTTTTAGGATTTAACCAAAGTTTAGGTAAACTGAATTTTGCAGGTTTTTAAGAGAATAAAAAAAGTTTCTAATATTTAAAGGAAATTTTGAAATGATTGTTTTATAATGAACTCTTAGAAAAAATTAAAAACAGGTCGCAAAACTTTTCTATTATTTCCTGAAATTTTTTAAAAAGTATCTAAAAAAATTTTGAACAAAATGTTGTCATATTACATAATGTCAGAAAAAATGGAGTGAATTTAAGAGATTCAGAGTTTTGAAACGATTTAAAAATAAATAAAACTTTTTACGATATTTTAATTTCTAAAGCATACTAAAAAGGAAACTTCAAATACCATCTTCAAAATATTGGTAGAAATGTAGATTTTTAAAGATTTTAAAAATAAACTTATGTCATTTTGCGTAACTACTTTTTCACATTATCTTTTTCATTGGTTAGTGAAATCTCAAGGTGAATTTATTTCAATAAAAACAAATTTTTTATTTTCAAATCAATTGTTATTGAGGGGTTGTTAAAAGTCCATAAAGTTTCACGTGTATTTTCCCTGGAAAAAAGACCTTTTTGAAACTTTTATCTGGTTTTAAAAAAAAGTCCGTAGTTGCAAAAATGAGATATGCCCCGCATAAAAAATGTTTTCTTGCTCAAGTATCTGCAAAAAATATTGCAAAAATGTTCAAAGATTGTTCAAAAAAGGGAAATATATGTATCGTTGCGTAATGAACACGCCGAACAAAGTGTACGCGATGGTGTTGGCAGATTCGCTGCGGGAGGTTGTTGAGGGGACACGAATAGTTGTAGATGTTGAGGGCAACATCTACAACTTGCAGATCGTCGTGGATAGAGAACTAGCCAAAAAGGGTGCGTTTTTGTATAATATAAAAGGCACTTTCCTTTCGGTGGATAGGGAAAAGTTGTGCGAGGCAATAGAAGAGAAGGGAGTGGGCTGAGACGAAAGATAGGGTGACAGGAGGCGAGGGAATCTGTGAGGGTTTCTGGATGGATAGGAAGTTGCGACAGGGGTGCCCGCTTAGCCCAACGCTTTTGGCAATTTTAATTGCGGATATAGAAAGTAAACTAGTGGCCGGAGTGGTAGAAAGAGTTAGCGTACGAAAAGTCAGAATATGGTAACTCGCATAGGCAGATGACATAGCGCTGCTAGCAAAGAGCGAAGAGATTGAAAGGAGATGATGAAAAGGTTGTAAAGATACTTGGAGAAAAGTTGGGTTAGTTTTACATGCGGACAAGGCGAAGGTTATGGTGTTCAGGAAAGGAGGTGGCAGAGGTAAGGGAGGGCAGTAGAAGTGGAAGGGAAAAGCGGTACAGGAGGTGAAAGAGTTTGTGTACCTGTACTTCCTGTTCGAAAAATGGGGGAGTGGATGGTCAGATAAAAGGAAGAGTGTGAAGAGAAAATGTGGTAATGATGCAGATGTGAGGGTTTGGAAAGAGGTTTGTCGCAGATGATTTTGTAACGAGGAAGGAAGCTATATGAGCTGTTTAAAAAGAATGCCTTGGAGAGAAAGAAGACAGAACAAGAGGAGATAATGAGAGAGTCAAGGTTTTACGGGAATTATGTGTGGATTTTTCCAAGGAAGAGAGCGCAATATTTGTGTGAGAAAGGAGAGGAATAAAGTATTTAGTAAAACCGCAGCAGGCTGCTGAGAAAACCTGCTAATTTACAGTTGCCGGTATTAGCTACCAAAAATCTTTCGATTCAAGCACCGGTAAAGCCATCATCTATATTTCAAAAAGCTTTGAAGTTCATCCACAGATTGTGAGATACATAAAGAGATTAACGCCCACTTGGAAAACTATATTCACTATCTTACCTGGAAATTATCGAATGACAACGTACCTTGTTAACTTTCAGAGGGGTGACTTTCGGAGCGACACAATCATCGCAAACATAAGGCTACTCATGCATTTTATTTGGATGACCTGACGACCTATGCTTATGATACAAGGCAGCTTAAGAGTTCCTTAAGTGTCGTCGAGAATTACAGAAAAGCGATTGATATGAACTTTGATCTAGACAAATATGCGAAGATTCATCTCAAGCGAGAACGAATTAGTGGCGTTCCCGAAGACCCTAAACTCGTAGATATTTGAGTGCTATTAGACAACATGCTTGCTCTCCCGCTTCTACTCTACTCCTTTGGGGTGGCTGTATGGGCGAAGCACGAACTCACGATCCTCAACATTGCCAAGCGTAAGATCATACGTTTACAGAGGAGCTTGCATATCAATTTGTCCGTAACCGAATTATACTAGATACCGCTCACATAATCGCAAATGGAAGCTAATTTCTCCTGAGGAGCATCAACATACAGGTTTTTTTTAAGCCCAAAGACCTGTCGAAAATGGATGGCGAGCTTGGTGGATATGTTTCTGAAGAATTCGATCCCTGAACTATGAACAGTGGTGTGTATAATGCATCGAGAGCTTTGACAGATGTAAACCATAAAATAGAACCGACGCCTGATCATAAGACGAAAAGACCAATGCATCAACTCACCACAAAGATGAGCTACAAGACAGGATGAGTAAAAAATTTAGTGTTTGATTGGCTACATAACATCTAGCAGGAATTTCACCTTCAAGGTTCGCCAGTTCGCGAGCAAACTGCGGATCCACTATCACACGGTGAACACGTTAAAGCTGTTGACCATTAGGCAGCATACTGTTAACGCAATACGGTTACTATTTGACACTAGGAGAAGTTTAGAGCTGACATGAAGTTGCGTTAGAGAAAACCAATAGTATTCATCTGACTCTGATAAGCACCATAAGTTACTTTCGACCATACGCCCAAACCAGAGGAGCGTCTGGTCCGCATTTTCACTTAATATCTAAATTTGGAAGATCCTATTCCGGAGTAGATGGTGGAAGGGCGCACAGCTCTACTGTTAAAGATGAGAAAATAAGCTGACCCGAATATTTAAAGGCCAATATTTTTTGTTGGGGGAAGCAGTTGGAATAAAATTTATCAGCACTTACAACATAAAAGAAGTTTATTAAAGGAAATATCTATGGTGTGAAAACAAGCACATAGCAGGTAGGTGCAAGTAAGACTGAACTGAGCTCACGTGCGCACGCTAGTTTGGGGCGCTGGCGTCTCGCCGACCTCTCACTATAAAAATACAAATTGAGCGCAGTCCGTGCAGATACAAATCATCCGCAGCTGGTAAGACGAAAGCAATAAATTATTTCAAAAACTTGTCTAAACACACTGTATAAGGTATTCATATCACAGTATCTGCAAATACGCAGTGTCGTATCAGCGCTGTCTGTCGATGTCATGGACTGTTTACCTGAAGGCTTTCTATTATATTTTTCACAGATTACTTACCTTTCTTTTGGAAAGCTTAAAGGTTCATCCGAACATCGTAAGTTGTTGAGAGAGGTCAATGCCTTTTTGGAAAACCACACTTACTGGCTTATCTGGAAAAAATCGTGTGACAACTAACAAGCTTACCTTCAGAGAGGGTACTTTTGCGGCCAACTGAAAGTCTAAATTGATGACCTGAAGATTAATGCTAAAAATAAAAAGCGACTTCAGATAGCTCTAGAGATTGTCAATGAATACTCTAAGGAGATTGGAATGGTTTTTGGATTAGCCAAATCCGTTAAGCTTTATTTAGAGCGAGGAAACCTTAATGGCATCCCCGAAGATCCTGACCACTTCGATAAAAGCGCTATGCGACACCATCACCGTTGAGAGACCTATAAATACCTGGGCGTGTTACAGAGGTTCAGTCAGGACGTGACATCTGTGAAGAATAATACTCTACGAAGTAAATAGAAACGTCTCATCTGGCAGATTTGATCTTCCGAATTGTCAGGGAGGAATATATTGCCTGCAGGATATTATTATCCAATATAATAGATTTATTTTTTCAGAAGTGATCGTCCTCACTGACAGACATACATTCTGCGCTAGCAGCCCTGTTCGGTTCTTGATGTGTCGCTCTATGCTTGCCATAACTTCCTTATCAGAAAATGTTGTACTTTGCATTGTGTCACAGTAATTGTGTTTGTTCAGATTGCAGTGTATATTTTACATTTCGCGATTTTTGGACTATTTGGTGCTTCAAAGACTCTTTTTTTCAGTTTTGGAGTTCGATTGCTCTCCTGCAGTCAATATCGGATTGCCAAAAAATCGTGTGATAAGCTAAAAAACGGTTTAATCGATTTTGTTTGCGTGAACTGCAAATTGCCAAATGCTAGAAATACCTCTTCCTGTTTAGATTAAAGCTGTACGATAAGTGGAGATAGCCGGTAAGAAGAGAAGAATAGAGAAAAATTAATATTTTCAGATTTAAACGAAAGAGGGAGCATTATTTAATTTTTTAATGTGCTAATTTTCCACCGGGAGAAGCGCCCAACGAAATAATAAATTCATTTCCAAAACCAATTCTTTTTTATTTTCTTAACGATTGACACCTGTGTTGTATTCCATATACGCGAAAATATTTACCACCTTTTTAATTCATCCTAATCCGATCAGAAGACACAAATATTATGGTTTCTTCAAATTCCATAGTTACATGCAGTATTTTCGATGGATTTAAATCCTTTTAATCGGTTTACAAAAGATGTGCACTTACGTAGTTTTCATTCCTCCGTGTGCAACATAAGTTTGGAAATTCTAATTCTTTTGCAAAGGTTATTTTTAATTTAATACTCACATGCTTCATTTTCGATTATTTTAATTCCTTCGAATCTGTCCACAAAATATGTGCACATGCATAGTTTCTATTCTGCCATAACGGTGGAGCAATTTTAATTATAATATTTTATATTGTTTAAACAAATTATAGACTTAATAATATCATAAATAATAATAGTAAATTCATTTAATAATGTTGTGTAAGGTAAACAAAATTTATTTATCTTTAAACAGAAATAGAAATATATTCTTTGCTAATACTACAAATTATTTCTATTGTTATACTACTCTTTAGTGGAACTTTAGATTCAGGAGATCAAGACAGATATTTCAGAGAAATATTTTGCAATCAATCTGCTTGAAAAAACAAAAGCACCCTAGCGGACCGAGTGAACGGAAAGGATAGTCTACATAGTATCCTCATAGTATCCACATAGTATCCCTTCCGTATCATGCAACACAAACTCAAAACAACAGCAAGATCAACTTTTAAATTGGTGAAATTTGGATTCTACTTTAAAATTTCCATTTAAAGGTCACGGAGTGATCGCAAGTAGTTTTTTTTGCAATGGTAAATGTTTAAAAAATAAAAGACCTATAACGCTGGTTGACTGCTACACTTTAAACGCATCATTTGTAAGTAGCAGTCAACAGGCGCTACAGGTCATATATTTTTGTAAACTGTTTACCGTTGCAAAAAAAAAACTATTGCAATTACTTCGTGACGTCTAAAGGGAATTTTAACCTGGAATCTAAATTTCACCAATTTAAAAATTGAGGATGCTGTTTTTTTAGTTTTGTTGTATGATACGGAAGGGATACTATGTAAATATTATGAGGATACTCTGTAGATTATCATTTTCTTTCGCTCGTTTGCTGGGGCAAACTCGCTGAAATTGAAGGTCGCCTCACCTGCTCTTATAAGCCATGGGTTATCTATTGGGCCGAATGAGGATCTTCCACTGGTCCTGGAATTGGTTTACAAGGCTTGATGCTTCCTTCAATGAAGATGACCTGAATGTTGATCGCATTCGTAAATCCACAACATCCAATCCACTGCTTGCACCTATCATCGTAATATAATTTAGCAGATAATTATTAAGGTCTGAGGTGACCGTGAAGAAGAAAAAAGTACGGGACTGCTTTGCGATAAATATTGGCTAGCCAGGTAATGAAAAAAGTCTTATTTTTATACATGAAGATTTGACGCCCTTTAATCGAAGGATTTACGTTCCTGCATTAAGTTTAAGGAAACAAAAGAAGATAAAATATCTTTGCATTGCAGAAGCAAAGATCTTTTTTCGAAAGGATTATGGCACGTCTAGGATTGAGCTGTAACTGCTGCGACACATAGAACGATTGCAATAGCAATCAGGTTTTCTACGGAATGGTGCAGAGTAAAAATAAAATTTGAATCGTAATCACTTAGTTTTGGGGTAGGATGATACTGGTTCTTTGTCTGTGTGACTTTTTAAGTATGTTGCGTGAGGTTCCTATTCCTAGGCTTTCTAGCCTCGTTACAATTAACAACTATTTGCTCTTTCGAACAGAGAAAGAAGGGAAAAGGGGCGGTGGTGTTCCTAAAAACTTTAATAAAGCTGCCCCCTGTATCAGACCCGAAATTAAAAATCTGATGAATAAACTTAGGATACTAGTTCAAACTAATACTAGAGGTGCCTTCAACCAATCTAATTATAAAGAGATTATACATAGCAGGGGTGCGATACGATTTTCGCTTTTGCATTAGAGGCGCGAGTCAGTATTGTGAAGAGCGGCGAGTTGTAAAACATTAGCGCCACTTCTGCGACGCCCGGTCTGTCCGTTGTCTGTTATTATTTTGCATATAAAAACTCGTGACTTTATAGTCTATTGCTGTTTCTATTTGCTTCTCAGATGTTTTTGAACATCCTGCACTATGGTACAATATAATGCAATATGATACAATACGAAAAAATATCATACAGTATTTTAAATTATGATATGATGTACGTCAAGCTTGCCTGCTATTGCCCAATGGTCAACTGGAAAAATGTGTCATTTGCAAGTTTCTAAATTTCGCAAAATATCTGAGGAAATATCTTCCAGGAAATTCGTTCGCCAAAGCTGGCGTGAGCAGATTAGAAACATTTGCATATAATTGCAAATGGAATGTTTGATGCCAGAATTTTAATTTGATTTCGTTTATTAGTGAGAAAATACTAAACGTAATAATAAATAGTTTTTATGACAAATGAAATAAAAGACATCTTGGTGCTCACACAAGTCAGATACTCCTCATCATCAGGCAGTATGGTCAGAGACTAGGGTACCCTTCTTGCCCACTTTTCTCTTACCCTTCTCGAGGAGGAATTCGAAAGTTCTGGTCTGACCTGTCCATGCTGCAAATGTTGAACGTGACGCGAATATGACTTGATGTCCTAATATTGATTGTCAATCCGCAAAGAGTGAGACATCTTCAAAAGGTTGTCCATTAGATCTCTCACCCATTTTCATGGGAATTCATCTAATTGATATCTGGCACATTGGATCTTCTACGCGCCAAATGGGAACTCGTCCAATATTAATTTGAAGAAGAAGTTTGTTTATCCCAAAAGATTGCGGATGGAGGATCAGTTAGTTCTTTTTTTAAATCGAAAGTTAAAAAGTCATGGGAATTATTAAAATCCCCAAAATAGACTTAGATACTCCTTTTGAAAAGATGATCGAGTGCTAAGAAGAAGAATTATCAAGAGACTGAAATAAAAATGCTTGATCATTACATTAAAGGTCATTTTCATGAATCAAGACCTGTAATTGATAGGAAAACAGGACTAAATTCTGTTGGCGATTATTTCATATGAAATTCTACAGAATGGACGACTGTTTGTAAAGTCAATACTGATTTAAAAGCAACGCTTATTTCCATGGGAAGGGTAATCTTTACAGGAAGCTAGTGCCGTTGCGTTGCATAGTTAAAGGGAAACAAAATTTAAAATTACTCGTGAGAGGATAAAAGCAAGCTGGCCCCATTTAGTAGGTAGAGAGCCACCAAAAGGGTAAATCCGAAAGCGTGCTTAATGGATCCAAGAAAAACATAAAAATCGGATAACCTTAAAGAAAACTTATATGCAAATCTATTCTTGCTTCTGTGGACCCGCTTATTTAGGTGACAGTAGTCGGTGCGGTGATCAAGTAAAAAGGCAAAATGGAGACCTTCCAAGTAAGAGCGAATATCGATACAGAGACCAGACAGAATTATGTTTTCAGAGGATTTTTTGTAAAAATTTTATTTTGAGATCCTGGGACCTAGATTGAAAAAGTTTGAGCTTACATAAAATGTCAATTGGGAACCTCAAGTAATAGACAAGATCTATTTTTATATTGTCGTATCTAATAAAATAATTCGTTTCAAGTTTAATGTCCTCCCAGGATTGGTGTCGACGTGCATACTCGGTACCAATTTCCTAAATAGAGCACATTAAATTGTCGCACGATCCAAAGTCTCTTGATTTAAACTCAAGCGAAGGAAAGTACGACACAACTGATTACTAAAACTAAGAGTGAAAGTTAGTAAGGGGAAAACTATCTCTGGTACGTAGTAGTGTAATTTGAATGCTTATAAATACTTTAGTATGGTTTAAAAAGGGCGATAAATAAAAAATGTAACAACCTTAAAATCACGAGGGTCTCAACTTAGAAATGGATCAAATGATTTAAATCCTATTTTAATAATCGGTCTCAAAGAATTATTAATAGTGGTGGGCTTCCTGGCTAGTAAGAGGTTCTCCTCCTTAATTTGTTAGCCTCTGTCCTTAGGAGAAAAAGTCAACACTGCAGCTACCATAAATATGTTACTGATTTCAAAATTTACTTATCAGAACCAATTTCTCCAATGAGTCGATTACTTGTTAGAGGATGTTGATCGATATATCACCTAACCCTAGAATACTGGATTTTCTCTTAACCCGGAAAAACTTGAGCAAATTTTTGTGGGCTTACTTCTTTTCCGTCACGTAAAAAATTTTCATCATTTCTACCTCTTTGTGGAATAAGGGTTCTCTACCTAAATCCTCCCGGTTACTTCTGATGAAGAGTCTAATCTTGCCTTATTTATTCTACGTTTGTTCATAGTTTGTGACGATTTGACCGACGATTTAATTTTAAAGCTTGAGCGTGCGTCAAATGCCTTTATCCGTTTTATCGGCCGGTATGCTTGATGTTTCCAAGAGCAGATAATTTATTATAGGTAATTTGCTCCACATTCTTTTTAACAACAAATCTCTCAACTTTCTTTTTACTTTTTCGGATTTTTTAGACAGTGACCTTCCAGCACAATCTTAGCTTTGTAAAATACATAAAATCGTTGGATTCCTTTTCACAGAACGATACAATATGATGCATGGACTATGATAATGGTAGACTATGATACGCTATGATATGAAATGACACTCTATGTTAAAATATAATACAGTATAATGTAATTTAATATAACAGAGTATTATATAAATAATTTTAATATCCGTGTGCTGTTTTTTAAAATGATGAATTTTGTTTTTAAACATTACAAATGGTATTGAAAAATCGTGCCTAAAGACGTTGGTAACGTTTGAAATTATAAAAACTTGCGACTTAAGCTTGTCATTGTTGCAGTTTAAGGTCAGGAATCCCTGTTTACCTCAACTGCAGTATATACGAGTCAGTACTGATGCCCCCCCCACTCTCTCTTTCTCTCTCTCTGTTTCTATCACTCAGCAGATAAATCGCATCTAAATTTTCGTAAATTACTGAAAAACTTTACGGCAAAACTTCTTCCAGCACAGAATTGAGAGCAATGTGAGAAATCAAAGATATTGTTATAAAACTTAGGTTACACAGAAAATATCATAATTATCTAGCGACTTATTATTGATCACTCACAGGTTTATTATGTGTCATCATTAGACTTTAAGAGTTCAAGACTTCAAAAGGATTGATCATTTATTATTTTTTGCAATATCATTCTAAATATAAGACTGTAGTATAATCTTGATTATTACAACTGTTCGAGTTCAAATCGCAGAATCAGTAAGATTTTACTATTCACCATTTAGAATCCTAACTGACTTAATCAGTAACCAATTTATAGCTAGTTGAATGAGTGTGTGTGTGTATGTTTTTTGTTTTGATAATAGACAATATGAACTCTTTTTTTAACAGCAGGTGGTACGTAATTGATATAAATCGATCAAAGTATTATATCGACTTTTAAAGACAAATGGTACTCTGAAAGAATTCTTTAATTTTTTGTTTTTTAACTTTTAACAATTTTAAGAATTCATACAGGAAAACAGTGGGGTCATTTCTTATAGTCTCGAAATAAGATATATTTTCCTAAAATGAAAATACTTTAAGGGTGAAACTGTAAGATTAACATAGCTGCATTCTCGTTCTCCGGTGTCTTATTTTTGCCGCAATTCACACTCTAAGACTAACAGAAGCTACGATATAAGTCAAAATTCAAGTTCAGCCTTCATAAGAGAAAAAAATCTTAAATTTTGAAAAACATAAATATTTTAAATACCAAATGTATTATTTTATATCGGTGAATTAAAACATTTTACAGACTAAAAATACTCATAGAAGTATCTAAAATGTTTATAACATCGAAAAACCCTGATGATGAAACCAATTTTCATGCATTGATGACAATTAAACGATACACCCTAAAATTAAAAGGCCAACAATATTTTTGAGATTATTTCTTAAATTTACTTAAATGTGTTTTAAGAAGAGATTATCTGTTATTCATTCTATTAGAATAGTAAAATTCTTCACAATTTATCTCTATCGGCCCAGATTTAATTATAATTACTCAATTAAAATTCGTTTAAATATCTTGAAAATACGTGTAGACTGCAAAACAAAAACCGCTTCTTCGAATTAACCGACGTGCGAATATTTATCAACTAAACATGAATGTGCGTTAAACGAATTACTTCTGGCTCACGCGTCAAATATCTATTTTTACAACGAGGAAGCAGGAAGATGTCTGCGCTTGGATGAATCCAGACTATATTAGGAGGACCGGATTCCTTGAGTTGTCAAAGCAGTTGAGTCCAGTATCCCAGCAAGATAACTGACACTCGAAGCAAGATGAGTCTACGAGGACTTCAGTGCATCCTCATCCTCTTGGCAGCGGGTCTAGTAGCAGGGCAAGAATCCTGTCAGTGCAGCTGCGGATACCCTGAGATAGAAATAGAGGTAATTTAATTTATTATCATTTTGAAGTAGTTACGGACCCTTAACTTACTCTATTAAATCATTGTTCACTTACGTAAACTGTCAATTTGACAAATATGAAATTCAGAGAAACTGTTTCGCATAAATTAAAATAATAGCTGGATTTTCAGCATTCTCATGAATGTGTGAACTTTAATACCAAAATCATATTTAAGGCTCAAAACGTTAAACAAAATTTTCTCTGTTTCAGGATCATGAGACTCCAGAAATTACATGGTACAGATCGCCGCCAACGACAAAGTACTTACCTACACCATGGTTAAGTTACGCACCACCACCACCTGCAGAGTCCTCACCACCTACACCAATATTCTTTCCAACTCCAGATTGCAGCCCTGAATACTCACCCCCAATCGTACCAATAGTTATACCACATCCTCATCCAACTCCTTCCCCACCACCAGAATTTTTACAGTTCTATACACCTCCCTCACTAGCCCCACCACCTCGACCGCCACTCCTAACATGGCCACAACATACTCAATACGTTGTAGTTCCACATTCTTCACCGACACCAACACAAAAACCTATTTACATACATTCTTTACTACCAAGCCCACCACCGACACCTACACAAAAACCTATTTTCATACATTCTCTACTACCAACCCCATCACCGACACCACCACAAAAACCTATTTTCATACATTCTCTAAGACCAACCCCATCACCCACAACACCACAACAACCTATTTTCATACATCCTTTACTACCAACCCCATCACATCCATCACCACAAAACCCTATTTTCATACATCCTCTTCTACCAACCCCACCACCTCCATCACCACAAAACCCTATTTTCATACATCCTCTACTACCAACCCCAGCACCTCCACCACCGGCATCACCTCCTAAATACGTTACAATTCTACCTTCTCCGCCCCCAACGCCTTCGCCTCAACCTTCTCCACCAGCAATATTCATTCCACTTTCTCCAGATTCTCACCCTGAATACTCACCCCCACCCCATCCAATAGTTATTCGACCTCCTGCCCCACCACCAGAATGGTTCCCAATCTGTGCACCTCCTCCACTAATGCCACCAACATTCACACCAACACACCCACCACCGACACCACCACATCATCCTATTTTCATACATCCTCTTTTACCAACCCCACCGCCTTCACCACCGGCATCACCTCCTCAATACGTTACAGTTCTACCTTCTCCGCCCGAAACGCCTTCGCCTCAACCTTCTCCACCAGCAATATTCATTCCACTTTCTCCAGATTCTCACCATGAATACTCACCCCCACCCCATCCAATAGTTATCCGACCTCCTGCCCCACCACCAGAATGGTTCCCAATCTGTGCACCTCCTCCACCAATGCCACCAACACACAAACCCCCACCAATATTCGTTCCACCTCCTTCATGTTCCTGTAAATGATATTCACCCCAACCTCCACCAATATTTATTCGACCTTCTGCACATTCCCACCTGAACAGTTTCCCCCACTCTATCCTCTAGCGCATCATCGTTGTACACGTTTATGTATTCAAACTTCGCCAACTCATTCTTGTACACATATTTCTTAGACTATATTGTTTTTTTGAAGTATTTATAGCAATAAACGATTAAATCAATTTAACCGCATTTAATTTTTCTGTTTCTCCATCCCGTCTCAAACCATCTATTTCTCGAAATTAGTATAGTCTATAATCCTGAATTAGGGACAATTGTAAATAAGGTTTCTTTTTTCCAGTTTTATTTTTCTGTAAAATGTTACTTTTTGTATCACAAACAGCATGTAAAATGTATAGGGCGTGTTTAGACTATAAATTTCGCCTTGCTTAATCTAATTCCAAAAATCTGCTCGTTACGTGAGCAAATTCTCATATCGCGTTGCCCGCGGGGCTCGCTTTGCTCGAAATTTGGAGTACGCCTGGGCGGCGCATTTATACTAAACGAAAATACGAACAATTTATCTTCTTGACTTGTTTTCATAAGGAGAAAATGACCAGAGTTATAGGATTTTAAAAAAACGAAAATGAATTGCAAGCTAAACAACGCACCATATATAAAAGGAAAGGAATGAAAAACTTTAAATTTTGAGAGACCTACAAAACTACTAGAACAATTTTCTAAATTTTCTTTCAAAAGCAAAAATTATTTAATTCATTTATTCACTGTTGTTATGTGGAATTACGGGTTACACATTTGTCTTTAACAATAATTAGTAAAATCGCAAGGTGTATTTGTTGGGGTGGCACACATTTTTTCCAACCTTTCTTGCTCTCACCTCCCAGATTTCTTCGAACACCAGAAAGTAATTACGTACTTTTTATTATTTTGTAATTTTAGGAGTTGTTATTATCTAGATGCATTTGGTATGCTTTGATTGCGTTTAAGGAATTCAGAAAATTTAAGGAATTCAGATAAATTAAGGAGTTCAGAGAATGTAAGTAATTCGGAGAACTAGAAGAATGAAGAGAATTCAAAGAATTCAAAGAATATGCAATTAACTATATTTTATGTTAATATAATAAAAGAAAGAAATAAAGATCGGATGAGGCGAGTTCTGGAGAGTACTGCGGGTGCGATCATATTTCCCAATTCATTGCTTTTAATGTTTTCTTCACCACTTTAGCGGTATGAGACAGTGCGTTGTCATGTTGTAAGATAACTTTGCCATGTCTTTGGGCCCATTCCGGCCGTTTTGCGATCAACGCATGATTCAAATTGATAATTTGTTGTCGGTAGCGATTCTTATTCACCATCTTACCAGGTTTTAATAACTCGAAGTACACCACACCACACTGGTCCCACCAAACACAGAGCATTGTCTTACGGTCAAAGCGATTTGGCCTTGCAGTCGATGGGCCGACCTCACCAGGTGAAAGCCATGATTTTTTCCGTTTTGGGTTCTCAAAATAAATCCATTTTTCATCCCCCGTGACAATTCGATCAAGAAAAGATTTACTTTCGAACCGTTCAAGCAGCATTTCACAAATGGTTTTTCGATTTTCCATTTTTCTATCGTTCAGTTGTTGTGGTAC
>JAAAKG020041005.1:0-18997 GCA_010014905.2 Druon quercuslanigerum
TTGCAAAATATAAATAATTGTTCGTTTTTTGTAAATAAATATGCGACTGAACTATCTTCAGTTCTAATGAAGATAATAAAGTGATTTAAATTGGAAGTAGTTAGATGAACTATCTGTAATAATTTGCAATTTGAAGGAAGTATGTGCTTCTTGTTGCCTTCGTGAAAATTGCGATATTTGAAGTCAGCCAGAGCCCTGAAAAAACGGCACTATATAAAAAACTGACTTCAAATATCGCAATTTTCACGAAGGCAACAAGAAGCACATACTTCCTTCAAATTGCAAATTATTACAGATAGTTCATCTAACTACTTCCAATTTAAATCACTTCATTATCTTCATTAGAACTAAAGATAGTTCAGTCGCATATTTATTTACAAAAAACGAACAATTATTTATATTTTGCAAATTTTTCTATGGCAATCTTTTCAGAAATGTTTAAAGTACCACCATGAAATTTTTCAGATTTTTCATTTTATTTTTTCACTAAAAAACTATGCTTTAAAGTTCACTGTCTTTAAAAGCTGTAAAATTCCTTACTTTTCATCAGACTGTCAGATCTGTAAACTACAACAAATTTTTTGGAATTTTAATTTTCGGCTCATTAACGTACAATATTTGCACCTTCAAAATTACCTCTCTTTCATTAAGCTACCATTTTTTCTTCACTTACTTTTTCAACGTCAAAGCCAGAGGACTCCAATTTTCTCGCCGATAGTAGGGAAAATACTATCTCTTGTTTAATTATTTCGTTCCATATTCTTGGTTAAAAATAATATAAATACGATTCTTATCATCGTCAACAAGCATGACAAGACAGTTAATATGCGGGTCTATAGAAAAATTTGCATGGAGTTTTATAGAGACTAAAAGTCGGGAAAATAATAAAATATTTCAAATTTGTTATAATTATTTTCGTTGATATTCAGAGTTTTCTAAGGAATGCAAGAAATATAATATCAGAATTATGAACATCTATTGGCGATCCGACGGAAGGATCAATTTGAGAGTAGACATTCCCCCTTATCCAAAATGAATGATTTTTGTTCTCAACATTTTCTGGAAATAAAAATACAAATTGAGGTTCACTGACAGAGTTCTAAGCGATGCAGATCAATTTTAGTTTTTATGGGATATCGCGGAGAAGAGTGCAAAAAGGCGTAATGAAATGGAAAAGAGCTGTGAATTGACGAGTCGAAGCCAATCGGCAGATTCGTGGCACGTCCGAATTTCTTATTTTGTTTTTGTAGGCGGACATTGGAGAGGCCCTGGTGGCGCCTCCATCGGGATATAAATTAATTAGATTTGTGTGGGGGTGTGTCGGCCTAGTGGCGGCACGTTGTTTCTATATACATTCGTTGGCCCATCCGTTTGGCCGTTTTTCGACCCGACCGATGCCAGTTGGCTCTCACGCACCTACGAACGCCTTCAAAAACTCCATTGTCAAAAGCTAAATAACATATTGCTCTTTTTGGATCCATATTTCTCGTTCTAAGCATCGCCCTATTAAAAAAGAAAGAAAGGAGATAACTGGCGCGATGGTCAACCTCTGCATCGTTTTGTTCCAAGGTGCCAGTTATTGCCCACTTTGAGGACTTCCTAATTACTTACTATAAATCAAACGTTTTTTTTTATTTATTAAGAAATAATGAAGAAATCAGCGTAGCAAGGAGTTCTTTGATAAAATTTATTAAGCTGTATAACAGATACAATATTTTAATAAGTCTTGAGAATTTTCTTAACTAAGAAGAAACAATTACTCATGCATGCTGTAAGTTCACGTAGAGTGCAAATTTTATTAGGTCTTTGAAAGACACAGTGCCCACATGATTTGTTTTGCTCGTTCCGGTCGGCCCAGTCTCTGAAAGGGGCTATATAGTCTGGCAGGTAGAAGGTATGATGTATGGGGGGCGTAAACGGGCGTAGTAACATAGTAACGTTTATTATATTGGCCAGACCGCGCGTGTGACGTGCCTTTATGTATGTCCAAATCAGAGAACTATTGCCCTTAACTAATTTAACATAGCCCCAAATAAACATCTGATATGGTCCAAGAAATCGATGCCAGATACAATAAAAATGGAACTGTAATATTTTTATGATCCTTCTAATCTAATAAATAAATTAGTTAAGTATAAACTCACGTTTATACTGTTCAGGGATGCCGGCGGGCTGACGCCCCTGCGGCCCCCGCTGCCGACCTCCGCCTCCAGGGTGTCTGCTTTGATCCTGGTACAAATCCCTAGCACTTCTCCAGGGGACAAGTTTCAAATTTGTTCTCCAAATGTCCACTATACTTCGATAACAAGCACTCTTTCACAAACAGAAACTATTACTCTTGACTCTTTTAAAATCTATACAGACCACGTGATTAGAATCACTGCAACAAGTTTCTCGGTTCTCCAACAAAACTTGAACACCGCTCCACTCAGGCTAATAACGATCAAACGCCAACTCAACTTTTATCTATTTTGGAAACCCTTTCTTGGTTTTAGAAAGGCTAGACTTTATAGATGATGAAGATGGAGATTCGCCATGTGGTATCCGAAACAGTTGTTGCCTTCCCACTAAAACTGACCTTCCCAAGTTATCCCTTCCACTGGATTCTTATTACATTGATCAACATTCTCATTCCAAATATCCAGCTCTGGATCCAAACGAAACCTAGCTCAACGCAAACACTACCCGCGAACGCGTGGCTTTGGGTCACCTTAGTGGGCAATGTCCTTATAACAAAAAAATACAAGACATGCCTTAGATTCAAGATGTGAATAATGGCTCTTTCCTTCTGAAAGAAATGCGACCTCCCTATATTTGTTATATCAGAATTGAAGAGCATGTCCCGAAGTTAGCGCGTGTAGTGTCCGGATTTTTTTCGAGTGTTGTGCCCGCATTGACGTAACGCCGATGTGAACGCATGCTCGCGACACGTAGCGATCACAACTGACCGTACGTAACGCGGTTAAACAGAAGCGGCAACGGTTGGGCCCGATTCGAACCGGCCAACCAGCCAACTGACCGACCTACCAAGTCCAACCAACCACCACTCTCTTTGAACCTCTTGCACACTAAGTTTACCTTCCGCGGCTTATCCGCGTACATGGTTGAACGCGACTCTGGAATTGCCGTGGCGCCACCCTCCCCCTTCTTTGGTGGTGTCCCCGCCGGCCCCACCACCTTATGCTCGAACACCATCACCGACCGCTGCCTCATCCTTCTCTTTCTGCATTAAATTCTCATCCTCCTTCCACCTCCTCCTCCTACTACTCTCAGTTTTTCCCTATAATTTACTCTGCGAACCAGGCCTTTTTTCGTTGTTTCATTCCGTTTTCGTACCCTCTCTGTTGCCCTACGCGCCAGCCATGAATCTTTGCCGGAGCGACGGCCCGCCCGCCCCTTTAATAGCGCCCCTTGCATCGACTTCTTCTATCATACCTGCTGCCATCTGTTGGTAAAACCAGGAACTAAAATGACAAAATTTTTCAGGGGCGAGCACATGTATTTGTTCACCCTGGGATAAAAGTGATCACTTTGATTAAGGGGGTTGCTCGCTATGCCCATCTGATAATTGCTTGTTACTCGTACAATATCATGATTAGAATACTTATATACAGCCTCTGCATAATTTGGCAAAATGCTTGCGTAGCTGGCACTTAAATAAGTATAGTATATTGCTATAACTAAATTTAAAGAATTCAAGGGATAATAATAAAATTGTGGAGAAAATTATTTTTGTTATTTTAATTAGAATCTAATTTAAAAAAGCTGTTACTTGTTGAAAAGCCTCTAGTGGTGATCTAACTCTCAAATTCAATTAATATCTCATTAAGAAAAGAATACAAAAAACCTAAAAATAAACGGAAAGGGTAAATAAGAACACAAGTTTAATCGTACAAATTCTGGAATATAATTAGTATCGATCTCTCTTATACATACATATTTTTTACATTATATTTACAAAGTAATATTTACATCAAAATTTAATAAACGTTGATACTCAACTTCTCTCCTCACATCAAAGATCCTAAAAGATAGTCCTCAAATATTTGTATGACTTATTGAAGATTATAGAACCTGAGCGACATCGTCGTATTAATAAATAGTTTCTTTCTCAATATTTACACAAAAATTGAACAAACGTTTATACAAAATCTCTCCACCAAGAACACTGAGAAAAAATCCTATTAACTCAAATGAATATCCGGTGAAACAATAATAATTAAATTTGTTTATAACAGTGATACTGCGATCTATATAGTATGTACACAAATTACCTAAAAAAAATAGCCGCACATATTTATAACATCTGATAATGTTCAGAATACTGTTGAACATGTAGAGACTGAACAGGTATGTATTCTTGCGGCTCGGTTTTAAGCAAATTTTCCTTGGTTGCACCCTTCTTCGCTGATTTTCTTTTCTGGTTTTCATGCGTCTTAACATGCTTTTTCAGATGATCACTCCTCATGAACTTTTTATCGCAGTTGGGACAGGAAAACCTTTTCTCCCCGGTGTGTGTTCTCATATGGCGTTGGAGTTCATCACTCCTCGTGAATCTCTTCCCACAAAAAATCCAGGAACAGAAAAAAGGTTTGTCCCCGTTGTGCCACCTTAAATGTGCCTTCAAATGAGACGTCTTTCCGTAAGCTTTTTCACATCCTTTAACATGACACACGTGCTGCTTCTTGCCATCTACACTAATCGGATTTCCACCAGTCAGTTGACAATTGGGACACGTACACCTCATGCACTTTCGGCCTCGTTTCGAATCCTCTGCCATCATATTTTCCGGCGTCGGAGTCAAGGGCCATTGATAAGGGGACACGTGACCTTGGGATATAGGAGAGAGTTCTGGGGGTGTAGGAGGTAAGTTGTATTGGATTTGTGGAACACTGAGCTGAGATGGAGGCATATATGATTGGTTTGTCCAGGAAGAGGTACTGGATGGAACACTGGACATGGTGTACTCTGGTGATTGTGATGCTGAGGATTGACTGTATGAGGATGAACTCGGGAACCAGTAAGATGCATAGCTGTTTTGTAGGTGATGATGAGAAGACACTGATGTATTGTAGGACTGGTAGTGGACACCATGGTTGCCGTACTCCATTGAGTGGTGCGGGTGCATCTGCATCGATAAACCTGACATTTGAGATGTAACTGGTGTCATTCCCGCCATTGGAGACATCGTTGGCATGCACATCTGGAAAGAGAGAAAAAGACAAAAATTTAGTCGGTGGTTACAGCGATATAAATTCTAGATGTCGAAAGTTATTATCTAGCAGATATTGGCAGTTATCGATATATTTTCTTGATAGAATATCAATTCTCTTTCCGTGATAGCTAAATTTAAAAATCCATAATCCTCCATGATTGTTTACAAACATTATATATGAAAATGGTTCAAACGTTGTTTTAAAAAATTGTTCTCAAACATAGTAAACCAATAATATTCCGAAATCTTTATCTGGACGTTGCTGAAGATTTGTCGTAACATTTCCTGAGGTTTGCTGTTTTGCTTTAGCAAAAATGTCCAAATACAAAGAAAAACTTGAAACCACCACTTTCATTGCTGAAATTAAAATGTAAAAACAAAAAATATATGTTCCATAATGGCATTCATGTTGCGTCTTTTTTGGATTACTATTTGCTGCGAAATATTTTATTTTTAAGCAGTGGTGGTCTGAAAATATCTTTTGGTACCCGGAACTAGTATGTCCGAGTCATTATGTAAATTTCGTTCTTCAATTAAAAATTTTAAATTTGCGTATATATACTTATATAGCATACGTTCTAAAAAAAATGTGTGACTAGAATTTTGTCAAAAATTGGCTGTAATGTAAAGAAAATAGTATAAAGTAATTTTTTGTTATTGACCTATGTTAATTGAACAATGTTCACTCTCAACCTCTTAATTTCATAACTGAATTGTTTTAAACATTTTAGAAATATAATAATTGAATCTTGTCCCGAAATTTAAAATGAGCAGTCAAATATTTTTCATAAGTTTGGTAAATCATCACGAAATTTTTGGACGACTAGATCATCCCCTTTTCCAGCTAAATAAACTTTTCAAGACGTCTAGATGCAGCTAATAAAATAACACAAACTTTTATATTATCGATAAATAATATAAAATTCTTTCTAAGAGCAAAGGTATAATATACAGTCCAGCCTGTTAAATTTGAAAAAATTTTAAATGAACAAATTGTGTATAAAAAAGGGCTTATTTCATTTTAAATCGACTCTATCACACCTTTAACAAGTTACTCACTAATTCCTGATTATAAAAAAACATATAAACACTAGATTGAATACACACCTGTTGATACTGCATGACTTGAGCCATGTTGATGAACTCCAATTTAGAAAACGTTTTTAGTCCAGGAGAAAACTTCACTAACGATTTTCGTTGAACAAATCGAAACACTTTCCACAATTTGAAAAAGAACTTTAAACACTTGAAGAAATCTTACGCACAAACTATAAGCGGATGCTCGTGCTTCCCTTCGGGCGTTCGCCAGATAATTGCTGGTTGGAAGCGTGTCGTCTCGGTTTTAATGACTGAGTGGACAGGGAAAAGAGGGAGGCTCCATGAATCTTGAAAGTTGGAGTGGGGATGGGACCAGTGGTGCATCCGGTTTTCAGTCTAACGCGCTTGCGCCCTCCCCACCCCCGACTTAAGAATCAACCCCGACCTACAGATCTCTGTAGGAAGAAATCTGGAGAAACCTTTTGTGGCAGCCCTTGCGGTCCTGCTATTTCAGAGCTATCCCCATAAGATTCGAAGGAATGCCTTCTCTTTCTCCCTTCTCCATCTCACTTCTTTTCCAACTTGGATTTATTGGATTTTTCTCAACAAATCGAGATAAATATCTCTTATTTATTTCATTTCTTATTCAAATGCAGGGATTTTTAGTGCAGCAGGCATTACTGGAAGATATATTGGTAACATTCCCCTCTTATTCTAATCATTATAGACACTGAAATGTGTATAGTAGACTGGATTAAATTAGCAGGTAAAAAAGGTTTCAATTAGCGAGGACAAACTGCTGTCAGTTTAAAACCTGCATCGTTTGCACATGGGCATTATACGCGATATAATTCTGAGACATCCCTATATAAATTGGGAGGGTCACTTTTTCAGAGTCTCTATAATTATAAAAATAACCAGTCCTTTAGTGTGTATATCCTAGTTAATTATAATATATATATATACATATATATATATATATATATATATATATTTATTTGTACTTAGCTACTTGAGTTTTTACACCTCGGCACTTGACGCAGTAATTCTTTCATAATAATGATAATCTACATCATAAAATTTAGTCAAGAATACATATCATAACACTAATATCAATAACTGAGTGTCGTGCATAAAGATCATTAATAACAATAAGCAACTGATAAATATCTGAGAGTATGGTTCCATTAAAAATCCATTACCTTCGTACATTTTCAGACCTGCGATCTAAATATTGTCTTGGTTTTTTTTTAATTAATTAATTATAAGAAGAGAATCTAATAGCTTTTTAATTGAAGTGCAAATAAATCAGAAACTTATTTCAGAAATGCTTGTTAGTGTGAATATCTTTGAGTCCTATGGGAAATTAGGGACCCTTCAGAGTGAAGAAAAAATGTTTTGGCGAAGAAATATATATAGTATTTTTAGTCTAAAGAGACTATTCTTTATTAAGGGAATAAGTATTTTTCAGATATTCCATCGTGGGTTTATATGTATAAACATAAAACAGAGGGAATTGATGTTCTAAGGAACACTTACAATTGAAAAGTATAACTTTATATGATCAGTTTCGTATGAAATCAGGCAGTTTATTTTTCGAAAAACTAAAAAGCCTATTTTCTCAAATGATCACCTTTGACTTTTTTACGTTCATAGAAATATGAAGGAGATATTTTGTGAGGTTCGTTTTCGCTAAATGCTCAACTATAATTTCATGAAGAAAATCTAATTTATTTATATTATAGAATACATTTTTTTAAATATAAATTCTTTCTCTACCGCAAGAAATTATATCATTCATTAATGAAATTTTTTGGTTCAAATGAAGTTATTTCCTTGATTTCTTTAAATTACACATTACTGAAAAGTGTCATACTTGTCTGCAAATGAACAACGTGGAATGTAAATGATATCCAGTTCGCCTGGTTTGTAATACTCTCAAGCTTTTTTAATAATATAATTAACTGATTTTGTGTAAATTTAACCCTTTTTTCGGGCCAGTTTTCCATTCCAATTTGATCCTCATTATAAATGTCGATGCGCTTTAATTTAAGAAATAGATTCAACTTGAAAATAATATTTTCGATAATCAATAGAGACCATTTTTCAATTATAAAAACATTGAAATTTAATAGAGTTTCAGGTTTAAATATGCCCCTCCATAATTAAAATGTTTTAATTTTGTTACAGTGTCTTCAAATGAATACTTTTTTGCACGAACTTTTAAAAATTAGCTGGCAATAATAATATCAATTTGAAATAGTTATTACATGTGAAAATTTAAACAGAGAAATTGTATAAGTAGGTCTCCTAATTCGTTTTCGAGGCATCAATCATTTATAAATTGAATTTGTTAACTAAATGCATGAAATAGTTTGATATTGAGTAGCCTATCAGTATTCAAATTGCAAATAATCAATATTAAACTTCCTTGAAATAAATTAATGGTTGAGTGCAATATGCGATGTTCTTGCATTTACAGAACTACAGGCGCGACTTACGTGTTATTCGCTCTTTCACGATTTGTATGTAAAACAAGTAAATAATAAACGACTCTTAAAACTAAAATGATTGAAAGTTTCAGTAAGTTTCTATTTAGTGCATAATTCAAATTTCACGGTTTATCAGTAGATTTTCACCGATTAAAATCGATACAAAAAGTCACACAAGCCTGTCATAAAAGGCTTGTAGTAAAATTATGGACTGCATAACTTTTAGAATTTTCAGTAGTTTTACTGATTTTCCAATATTTTCTGTAAAATTTACGGAGTTTTTCTTTGTATTGAACATTTTGTTATTGTTAACTTGACAGAACTCTTTATATTTGAATTATAGAGGAATAAGTATATGTGATTCAACTCAGTATAGGATTTTATTTAAATTCAGGGTTGTTGCGTACATATGTCAGCGAAAACCTGAAAGAGTCAGCGAATTTTCGATAAAAAAGGTTCTTTACGATAAGCCACCTCCCACCATGTAGAGTAACGTAAGATTTTCTCTGCACCGCTCATATAATTTTACTAAAATTCTAAAAACTTAGAGAATGAACATACTTCTTAAATAAAAATGGAACCTTACTCAAACGTATCAATTCATACTTCTTTGGTAAAAAAAATTATCTTGTGACTAAAAATTGCATTATTTTGTTAAAAATTTAACAATCCTGTTAACAATCATTCTATTAGGTTAAAAATTCAACACAATCTTGTTGAAAATTCGTCCTTTTGGGTTAAAGATTCAACTATTTTGAACAACTTTTGTTTTATTGACTAAAATAGTTTTCTTGGCAGAAAATTAAAATGTTTTGTTGAAAATTTATATTATATATTTGTTTTCATCAAGGACTCAACCACTTCATTGAAAATTTATGTTTTTCTTAGAAATTTGATCTTTTTGGTTGAAAATTCATCTGTTTTAAAATTACAATACTTTGTTAAAAATACATTTTGTTTGATTTAAAATTAATTGATTTAGGTGAAAATTTTACTGTTTTATTTAAAGTTGAAAATCTATCTTTTTTAGTTTAGTTTTGTGCTTGCTGTTCACGAATCCGATGTCCGCCATATTGGATCCATGATTTTTTTTAAATTTTTGACATCGGATTTGATTGATACAAAGCTTTTTTTTCTGTTCTCTAAAAGGATGTTTGGGTTCAAAACTTATCTTTTGAGTTGAAAGCTTAACTAGTTGTTTGAAAATTCCTCTTTCGTGATAGACAAAATTAATCTTCTTGGTTGAAAATTCATCTTTTTGGTTTCAAAATAATCTATTTGGATAATAATTTTTCTATTTCGTTGAAAATATAATAGCCCTAAGTTATATTCTAAATGTAGATTTCCTAGTTTTTTTTAGTCAACATTTTTCTTACTTAAGATTTTCTAATTCCCCTCTTGACCACCATAAGTCAGGAAATGTCTAGGAATTTTGAAATTAGGATTTTGTAAGAATCCTATTTGTTCAGTAAAATATTGCTAAAGTTGATCAGTATATATGCTGAGTATTATTGACGTAGTTTAGTATAAAATTCCTTACGAATCGAATCAATGACCCATTTTTTGGATTTACGAATCAGTCAATGTTCACTGTTTCAAATATATAGAGAAAATTTAAATAGTTTTGAATGGATTATTAAAAAATCATTAACATTACTGAAAACTCTATAGATTTGAGAGAAAATGGTATCTATCCTTATTTTGAGGTATGGTGAATTAGGGATATGGCACCCTTGAAAAAATAACATTATAAAATTAATGTTATAAAAATAAAATAGAAACATAGTAATAGAGACTGATTTTTATTATTGTATTTCATCACACTCTAAAGAAAGGCTTGGTTAAAGTTAGTAGACTTGTCTGTTTAAAAATTTTCTTGTTATTTTAACCAGAATTTCTGTTTAATTAACTCTGGATGATTTTTTTCTGGTTGAAACTATTCTGCTCAACATGTTGTGTTTTTGAATGTGTCAGATAAACCCCGTAAATATATATTCTTTGAACACTCACGATTTCTTTGATGTATTTTTAATTATTTAAAAATAAGTAATGACAATTAACCATCAAATTTAGTGTTTCTATAATCCTAGGCTGTTTTTTTTTCTATACACAACATAGTGGTACAGTTATACTTTGAAACTTCACACACAAGCACACATTTTTCAGATGTATTTGATAATTCTTTGCATTGTAGACCACAATTAAGACAGTGTACGTTTGAGATTCTTGATATTGACAATCTAAGTTCACATTAGAGAATATCCCGAAAACAATATGGTCTTAACAAAGATTTGCGAAAATAGAATGAGTAAACAATATATAGAGGCGACAATTAGTAGAAGGAAAATATATTCAATACACTCTATTTTAGAAAATGTGTGTTAAATTATTTCATTTAGAACCGTTAATATAATTTCAGATGGGCCTTGGAAGTGTCCATAATGGTAGAAAAGTATTGAAAATCGATGGTTTCCAGAATATTTACTTCAGCTTACCAGAACTTCCGGCTAAGTTTACCAGATAAACTAATTAGAACTAACAGAAATTGCTAATACATTTAACCATAACAAATATTAAGGGCATATTCAGCATTTAATTATGTTTGCTTTAACCTGAATTTTTTTAGTATTTTAAAATTTTCAGACTAACACAATATAGACTATAGAACCATAACGATTTAAAAGACTGGGAAGTTATGTACCCCTACTTCCGGTTTTAAGTAAAAAAAGAAATTCTTTCTCTATTCCATTTTACGAATTGTCTTCAACTCTTCCTTTCGGAAGGATGTTGATAGTGAACCGGTTTTAAGAATCGGTTGGAGGCTGGATGAATTTTCAATAGTCGTAGGGACGTAGGGCCATAAATCCATAAAGTTCAGGACCATCTTGGAAAGACGTTCACAATGAGAGGACCATCGGTCCTCTGGCATTGCACAAAGTCCCGTTTTACGGTTTCTATAAACCTGTAAAGCGATCATTGATATAGGTGACGACGTTTTCGCGCTACCGATACAAGACCATTATTGCTGCTGGGCAGGATACAATGCGTCGGCGATCAGTACGATGCCTAAAAGTCAAAAGGTCCTAAGCGAAGTTCACACAATACTGAATGCAGTAAGGGATGATGGGAAAAACGGCACTTTACGCGAAGTAAACTATACGCCATTGCGCCCCATTATGTGAAATTAGAGAGTCAGAAGAACGTTTAGGACTGTTCGATTGTCACGACAGGTTCACTCATTTTTATGTATGTTTTGCATTTACAGGAAGGACAGGAAGTTCTCCTTCCTCTGTTACGATTCTTCTGGTCGGGAACATCAATGACTTGTGGAAATGTTTAAACTGGTTGGTAAAGTTGTCTTATTTAAAAAAAATGTTTTGCTTCATTTCAAAAAGTCGTAAAAGTCAGAAACGAGACTGTTCTCGAAAATATTTAGATTTTCTTTAAATAATGTAGTTTCCGAATAAGGTTTGAACTTGAAACTTATTTCGTCGTTTAATGCGAACCCTTCATTTTGAGGAGATAATGAGTTTGTTTACTCAGGTTTGGTTCATGTTCAATTTGTCATGCATTATCAATTCCATTGACAGTGGATAAAAGAACAGAAGACGGAACTAACTTATCAAGATAGCGACGGAAGTCGATTATCAGAAAAACAAATAACCAATTCTAAATTGTGTTTAAGTTTATCAGCATTATGAATTCCATAAGTCTTTAAAAGAATGTTTTGAAGTATGCATTAAAAGCATAAATTGTAATTTCTCATTGCCTCGAGAAAGCTGGTTAAATTTCGCGTGGGAGTAGTGTTTACCACTGGACCAATTTACCTCACGCAGAGTCGCTAAGCGGCTTATTAGCAGACAATACGAGCCCAAATAAAGGAAAAGGGTAGCCCTAGGTGGGCGAAGTTGCTTACTTTAACCCTTTTCCACGGTAACGCTACGTCACTGCAACCCTGTCGCAAGACTGAAAATTTACAACGCTTCTGTGGTTAATTCAAGGACCAAGGCACATGTCACCCAGCAGTCTACTGCCAGGAAAAAAAGGTTAAGGCTACTTTGGAACTCGAGAGCTAAGCACAAGCCATGGCTTGTTGGTCAAATGCTCAATGAATTGGTCAAATAAGAAGAGGCCAGGCTATATCCCAGGAGACAGAGTAGTGAAGTCTATGAGTCTAAGTTGTTTAAAAATCCGATGATCGATGAACATTTTGCATTCTTCTGAAAGGCATGAAAAATCATTTCTTGTGCGACAAAGTACCTGGAAACAAACTTTCAAATGCATCTTCCACATGTCAACAGTCAGGGCAAAGAAGCTTTCATTTTTAAATTTTCAATCTCCTGATAATCAGCACATGTTTTCAATACTTATGAAATAAGGTGTATCATTTTTCGAAGAAGTTTTGCTACTTAAAACGGCTATTAAAGATGGTTTTTGGTCAACATTTTTTTCAACATCCTAAAAATAAGTCGCATAATAAGTCAATTCAGAGATTTAAAAAAAAAGGTTTGTTTGAGAGGAGTTTACTACACATACTGAACACTTTCGTACAAAATACACGAATTTCCACTATGCATAATTTTTTATCTTTAACAGATGAATTTATCATACTTTGTTCGCTGAATCCTCTCTTTCAATGAAATCCCTTCAAGTATACTAAAATATCTGAAATCTCCTAACATATTTAAAGTCACCTGAATTAATTTAATTTCACTTAAATTCTCTTGAAATCTCCTAAAATATTTGAAGACATTTTAATTCACACGAAGTCACCTGGATTCATTTTAAATCACTAGAATTTTCATCAATGGAATCTTCTGACGTCGTTGAAATACCCTGAAGTATATTGAAGTCAGAAATAGTGAACTCAATTTAATTAAGGTGGATTCAATACATATCAAATAAATTCGAGAGAATTAAAGATAATTATCTTAAATTTAAGCAGTTCTAAAGAAATCAAAAGAATTCCAATGAATTCAAGCGAATTCAAGGGGATTTAAGCCATCGAAAAAAAAATTAGGAGTAAGAAGCGTTGCAGGTAATATGTGAAGTGAAATAACAGTATGTAGGGTAACAGCGAGTAGGGTAAACTCATCGTGACGACAGGACTTTACGACCTGTATCTTGCTAACTGCTAACCCTAGCGGAGTCCCCCAGAGATATATTTGCGTTGCCATATTGAGTTTACACCAGACACTGTTACCATGTTGACCGTTACCCCACTACGCCCATTTCCAGCAACGCTTCTTACTCCCAGCTTTTGCTGTGCCAATCCCAGATGGATCAAGGTAAGTCACGTCAAATAAGTCCTACCGGGAAATACCTCCCAGGGCACATTATCCCATAAGATCACTTCACAACTTAAAAAATGGTATTATGCTTTGAGGTATCACTTGGTACGCACTGGGTTTCCCGGGAGAAATCTACAGAAGAAATTAATCCCCCACTAGAAAACAGATTCCTAAAACCGCACTTTCCATAGCTTCTACCTTCCAACCCTCTTGTCTTCCCAAATGGTAGTTTTATATACGTTACATTTATTTTTTAAGTGGAGAAATGATTTTATACGAGAATATTTGTCTCGAGAAAACCATTTAATGATGTGGGGGAAAATCACATGTTTTTTTTTCAATCTGGGAAGCCGTTTCCGGGGAAGTATTTTCCTTTGGGAAGTTAGAGATTTCCCAGTTTGTCTCCAAACGGTCGATTTTAACTTGAGAAGATATTTTCGGGAATGACATTGTCTTTGGAAAGTGATGTCCTTGAATCTTGGCATGTGAAGTCATGTGGCGACTTAACGCAGAAGGACTTATCCAATTTGGCTTGTTATATATAAAAATATAAAAAAAAAAAAATATCCACACTCATAGTGCGACTTGAGAATTTTCAACAACAACAAATTTTGATATTGTCCCAAAGCAATCTTGAAAACCTGACGTGTAGAAAAAGGGGTTCTGATTTGAATTCAGAACAAGCTTATTTCGTAAACATGTAGGCCATACTTATGTTCACCAGTATATTTTGGTAAAAGATTTCCACTCTAAATGTTAAGTGACCAACAATTTGAGTCGGATAAAAACATCCACGGCTTGAAATCGATCAATGTTTCTCCTCCCCCTAAATCAAAGCGATGAGAACTAGAGTTTGCCAATTCCCAGAATAAATTTGTCACAGCTTTAAGATTCATTGAACTTCGCAAGTCTCCAGATTTTGAGTATTGATCTCTCTCTTTTTGCTCTCTCGTGCGAAAAGAAATCGAGTTTCGTACCTGACCTGCCTTCCGATTTGCATCGGTCCAGCGCGCCTGAATGTCTCCGAATACGCGTGGCAAGAAAAGGCAATAGGTCTCTACATACGAGGCCCAGCTATACAAAGCTTGTCTTGCTTCTTTCCAGATTCTAGAAATGCTACAACCTTCATGTTCAGTGGTCAATTGGATACACCCCCGAATGACTGCACCCGGTCCTCAGAAGATATTTCATCCATCCTTCTCTCAGCATCCAGCATCCCACTACCAGAAGAGATCATTTGTTTCTTTAGACCTCTTTGTTTCTACCGGTGGCGAACGATGACTGCACTGGAAAAGAGCCGTATCCAAGATAAACTGTCAGTTTAACGAGCGATTATTGCGGACCTATTTTTTCCATTGCGAAATCGTTTCTACAAATCGATTCCTCAATCGAGGAGGAAACTCGATATTTAGTATCTAGCATTTCAACCTGGGGATTCTAATTGGTCCAAGAAAATTTTCAAAAGTTAGAGTATAGTAATATTAACTATTAAGTATTCAATAATGAGCAGTGTCGTTAACAAAGTTAAAAAGAATGAATTATTATTCATTGTCCGCCAAATGGATTCATCCAGCCATTACTTTTTTTCAGTGAGGAAAAAACTGATTGAATTAACTAAACGTAAGTAATTTATTTAGAAATGTTAAGAAATTAAGCCACAATGATTATTTAAAATAAAAATTAATTTGTTTTGAGGTAAAATGCTTTTTGACATTAAAGAGTTTATTTTATGTCTACAGCACTTAACATGAGACCTAAGTCAACTATTTTTGCAAAACACAGGTTTCCTCGAAAATTTGACAAATTGGTCCTTCGTCAAGCTCTGCTTATCTTAACAAGCTGGTGTGTTTGCACTCGTACACTATTACAAGAGTAATCTCTTGTTTAGCCGCTTGTGATCCTAACGAGATTATCTTAAATTTAAAACCCTTGAAATCCACAAACCCAGTAGCCAGTACCCAGTAGCAAACGGACAACAGATGAGCAGAAGTAGACACTTGAGAGTATTTTTACCAGACTCGAACCTGGCTAATCTTTTCCTCGTGAGCTCAAATTTTTTCTCATATGAAAAGACCCTAAATACCCTTCTTTCCTTACAAAATTACCTGCACGTTACGTCACGTGGGTGTAAGGTACACTCTATAGAAGAGCGTGTGAAACTGCAAAATCCTGCGCCATTAGTTCCGAAGACTATCGTTATTGTAGGGACTATTGTCGAGTATGTTCTCTTTGGTCAGGGACCTTTTGAGCCTATTTGGGGATTTCGGGGGCTTAGGCTATTGGGTTCTGTCGTGACTTGTCTGATCCTGGATGGAAGACACTTCTTCTTTTGTGTATAAGTCTTCCTGTTCGTCAGAGTCCACCTGTGATTTTGCTACAAGTGCAAAGCAGACCTTCCTACTTGATTTGAAACTTTTAGGTTATTTCAAGTAATTTTTTTAACTAACCAAATATCTGTACCAGATATAGAAATATTGATGAAAATGCGTCTTTTAGATTTGCAAATTTTGTAAATGTTTAAAAAATGATAGCTCATTTTTTATACAATCATTTTTTGTTACTGGACAATAATAAAAAATGCACAACAAATTTTTTCTAAATGTGCAAAAATCATGTTTTTTTGATTGAGTCATATGCAAACATTTTGGAAAAAGTTGTACATGTCAAATCTGTTTTACGATACTAGAAAAATTTTTGTAGGGTATTGTATTTATTATTTATTATTTATTATTTGTATTCCATAAGGACTTAAATAAGAAATTTTCGAAAACGGAAAACGATTTTTTATAATCTCTTTTTTCATTTTTTGTTCATTAGCATGCCGCACATTGGGGAAAAAGTACATTTTGTGGTTCAAAATACGATTCCGGCTGAACCTGTGGACCCACTGTAAAAAATGTAGGAAATTGTCCCATCAATTTTGTAGGTAAAGTTTCTAACTTTGGGTAAGAAAAATTACTTTCCTAAAAAAAGTTGAAAATGTTCCCAAAACTTTGTGAAATTTTCCTTTTTGAATGGAAATATTTTAATCGGTTTAAGAAATTTTACACACATATTTGTAAATGAAGAATTTTTTCAATATTCGTGAAATTTTCTCAATTTATGCTCAGAAAAATTCTCACTTCAGTAGGAAATATTCTATTTGTCTTTGTAAATTTGCACATAAGTTTGAGAATTATAAAATTCGATTATATTTAGAAAAACTTTCAATTTCAGGAGTAATTTTACAAAACATTTGTTGGGAAAAACTTCTAATACTGGATAGAGAAATTTTTTGCCATATAAATAAGAAATATGACGTACTGGTTAATTTTTTTCATCAAAAAACTAATGCAATAATTATTTAAAACTTCTCTTAAAAAACCTTGTCAGTATTTTTATAGACCAACATTTGTCGTAACATTAATTTAAAGTAAAATTATTTTTTACAATTACACATGCTCAGAAAGAGAAAAATCACAGATTCCATACAAAAAAAGCATTTATTGTTACAGTAATTTAAAGTGAATTTATTGTTGGCAGTTACATGGTCCTAAAGGAATCTAGAAGTTTTTTTCACAATAAAAAACATTGACTATTACGTTAATTAAAAATAAAAATATTTTTGAGAAATGCACGCTCCAAAAGAGCAAATTACAGATTCTTTATTATGAAAAAGCGATTATTATTACACTAATTGGATAAGAACATATTTTTGACACTTAGATGTTTCTAAGAGCATCTTATAGTTTATTTATAAGAAACAACATTGGTATTACATCAATTAAAAACAAATATTATTTCAAATATATTTGGTTCAATCAACAAAATTTTATACCAAATTTTATACGAAATTTGTACCTTTTTTCATAAAAAATGCTCCAAATTTTGTTTTCAGGATAATATTCTAATTTTAATGTTCTCTTCTTAATTCATAATGTGTCCCCTATAAGGGTTTACATGAATTTCACTCCTTGCAATATTTCCGCTTACATATTGAGCAAATAAAAAAATATCAACCTCAATATATACAAGTATTGACAACTATGTACATAAAGTCTTATATCTGGTTCCTTATCCCTATTTCCTGTGACAGCGCAATTTAGGACTTTTTAGAATACGAATGAGCGAGCGAGCGGTCGAAAGCGAGAGTGCAAGTGCAAGCGAGAGAGAGAGAGACTGAGAGAGAGAGAGAGAGAGAGAGAGAGAGAGAGAATGAGAAAGCAAACTTTACGCTTCTAATCTAGGCGACTTCCGTTTCCTTATTCTTTCACTCTTTTTATCCCTAAATTTGCCATTTTTTCACATGCATTCTTTTATTTACTCTCATTCGCTCACCTTTAGCACCCTCCAACTCCTTCATTCATTCTTCTCCTAATCCATCCTCCTTTAGAATCTTAACCACATTCTCTTGCCAGCTTCTTTTATCTTCCATTCCTCTCCTACATATTTCCCATACGTACTACCATGTTTCCTTCTCCCATTCGTTAATTCTATCTCCCTCCCTCTCCTCTCTTCTACCTCCACCAAATACTTTCTCGCTAGTTTCCCCCCCTTTCCCTCCCACAGCTTCATCTCAAATTTCCATGCCTTCTTTCCCGCTCTAATACTTAATTTATCCCTTTGCGCCGCTCCTCTCGCCATATATCCTGGCGCCCTCCAATCTACCCCTAATGTCCACCTTATGTATCTTTCTTGCAGACTCTCAATATCTTTCCTTTCCATCCATCCCCATATCTCTGCCATATGACTTATAAGCGGCCATACCAGCGTATCAAATAACCACATTCTAATTCTCCAATTTTTTTGAACCTTCTTTTTTCGATTCTCCATATCTGTTTCATTACCCCTGCTGCTTGTTTTATCCTTTCTCTTATATGAGCTTTACGATCTCCATTCTTTTGCAAAATATATCCCAAATATTTAAACTCCTTCACTTCTTCTATCTTTATTACTTTCCATCTCCCCGCCCATTCTCTCTG
>JAAAKG020041016.1:0-18996 GCA_010014905.2 Druon quercuslanigerum
ATTGATCAGCAACCTGGGTCGGAGCAGTGTTGCGGAGTAAACGTGTTATTTAAATAAATAACACGAGAATTCCAGATAAATCTAAAAATTTTATAACTGCTCCCCTCCCCACCAAGTGAGTCACGCGTACCCTGAAAGGGAAACTATTTAATGGTGTAATAATAATAATAATAAACCATTCATTCTATAGATGACACAAAAATAAACAAAAGTGTTTTGCACTTTTTGTTCTAGAATCAATTCCCAAGGCTCTACATTGTAGGCCTTTTACCCTTGCAAAAAATGCATGGTCCATTTGGCATCTCAGATCTTGGGACTGACGCGTAATTTTAAAAACCAATTCATTTTGTAGTAAAAGTCATTAAAGAACGTCTCCTTAAATTAATCTGACCACTCAAGAGGAAACATTTAACCAATTCAGTGAAATATTATTTCTGAAAACAACATTTTCTTAATTTTGACTCTTTGAAATGTTTAATGCTTAGTTTACAAATGAATCCTTTTTTATTTATAATAAGACTAATGTATAATGAAAATGATAATGATTTCAAACCTGCCGTATACTTCAAACAAGAATTTCCAAGGCTAAATCTTATAAAAAATAATTTCTTTTGTTAGAATAGATTTTCATATAGCGGCAAACACAGAACCTTACTTGGCACAATGAGTTTTTCGAGATCGCTGATTTTAAATTTAATGTCAATATGTTGAAATGAAAATGGAAGATCCAATATACCTAACATAATTTCAAAACTCTTATAGATTTGCATCGAAGTTAGTACATATGACTCTTCGAGGTCCCTAATTTTAAATTTAATGTTACAATTTTAGGACTAAAAATCAATAAAAATTTTGTTACAAAAGTTTTAATTAATAGTCATATTGCAGCATTATTAATGACATAATAAGACCTGCGAGGAGCTTAGTGCTTAGGCGGGCGCAAGAACCCTCTTTTATGTCTAATGGCAATCTTATCCTCACTTTCTACCCCAGGTAATTTTCAATGGAAAAATGAAGCCTTTTTTAAAAACGTGTTCAAAAAATTCAAGGAATCGTATTAGGGGAAAAACACAAAAATATGTAAAAAATGGAATGGTATGTTGACAACCCGTCTGGGGGGCGGAGAGGTTCAAGAAAATCGAAGACAACAAATTTGCAGGCGGGTAAGGATTCCGAAGTTTCTTTAAAAGAAAACAAAATTGAGTACAAGACTGCGGGCTACTGCTCTAATTTAAATGAGAGGGAGGTTCGGAAGAATGACTTACAAAAATAACTTCAACCATTTTCGCCTATTCATATGCAAAATAAATTATTGTAATGTTAAACAAAGCAAACATAAATAATATAAAATCATAGCTCCGGAAAAAGAATGCGTGCGTCTAGTTTTTGGGTTCGATGGGAGAAATAAATTTAGAATTCAAAATAAAAATGTGAAAAACCTATTTATTATTTTATTTTATAACTTAAATTGGACGCTATATTAAGTTTTAGGAAAGTATTATCACTTCGTTGTTAGGGTTACAAGTATGTAAATATGATATATTTAAGATTGTTGCGAAAATTTATAAAGCTTTTGGAAGATTTCAAAAGATCTGTCCTAAAAGTATAAAAAAAAGTTGTTTTGTTCATTTTGCTGCCAGTCCTAATCCTATTTCTCAGAAATTTCCCTTCACACTTTACCCAGGATTAGGCCTGGCAGAAAAGTGTACAAGACAACTTTTTTTTTGCAGGCGTGTTTAAACATTGATGGGAAATATGTATTGTCAACGATATAATAATAGAATATAAATAAACTTATCTAATTAATTTCTCATCTAGAGTTCATACATAATAATTATTTCTTTCCTATGTGCTGCTGCACTCCTCATTTTGAGGTAGACTTCTAGTTGCATTTCTTTAATTAGTTTAATTAGTTTCCCTGACCGATGCGCAACTCGACCTCAGCCATTGGAAGGATCATTAATATCTCGTTTTTTATATAACATCGTAACCAACGCCATCCGGTCTAAAAGCCTTATCACACTTACAATTCTTTAAACTTGAAATAGTTTCATCTAAAGTAATATGCGAGTCAAGATAGGAATTTCGTGAATCGATAATTGATAATATGTAGATATTAGGATCGCGGGCAGGATATATGGATCGGAGGTATATTTTCAACCAGACAGTCTAACAAAGTATTCTTAATAAAGTATCTGGTTTGAATTTTTGCTGTTAAAGATTTTTTTTAAATATGCTTTAACTTTCTTTTGCTGTTTTTACAATCCTCATCAAACCATGGTTTTGAAAAACCGACCTTTTTACTAGGTGTTACAATCATTCCTAACTGATTCGCTGTGTCTGTGATAGTTTTAATTAAATTCTCTGAAAGATCGTCTATCGTCAAGTGTTGATAATTAGAAGCTGAGGGATACTGTATATTTTCTTTATATTTGTCGTATTTTCCCTTTTTCCATTTGAAATAAGGACCACTTATTGTGCTAGTATAATTAAATCCCGAGTCGGCTGGGAAAGTTATCGCTATAGGAAAATGATCAGGTCCTATTGGGATCTTCAAAAATTTGAAATTATCAACTATTTGAGCATCCAAGACATTAATCAAGGCTAAATTAATACTCTGTGAGCTCTTGCCCCTAAAAAAGGCAAATTCATCTGGACAATCACCCCTAGTTTTTCCATTCAAAACAAACAAAACATTTTTTTCAAATCATTCAACCATAAATTTTCCACTTTTATCTTGTTCATGGTCCAGGCTCGATCAAATGCTAAATATGTTCATATGATTACTTAAAGTTTCTTCCCCTAATTGATTTAAATCTCCAACTTTATAATTAAAATTTCCTCCTATTTTTACAGGCCAATTTTGGATATTTTAAGGAAATATCATAAATAACTTCATTTATATTATTTAAAAAGTTTACAATATCAGTAAATCCAATTTTTATTCACTATATAATTAAACTTAAATATTTAATTAATGAAGCCTAATCTGCTCAATAAAATTATACAAAATATTATTAAATAACTGCGGTATTTTAACTGTATTAAGATAGCATAATTTTTGTCTTTTAATTTAAGCATAGAATAATATTTAATAAAATATTAATTTTATTAATTATTAAATTTAAATTAAAAAATTCATATTTAACACACATTCGTACTATTGGCGGATAAAACAAAACATACAAAAATCAAATCGAAAAGTCCCCAAAAATTGTTGGGTCCGGTGCGAATTTTGGATTATACAGGGCATTGAAACTATATGTTGGTGAACCTCTAGTTGCAAATGTGCGTGCGACCCCGAAAAAGAATTTCTCCTACCGCGGTCACTTCACCTTGCTTCGAGCGTTCAAGCTAAAAAAATAAAAAAATGCCATTATGAATGTGTTTTTCTGTTTAAACCGCGTGGTTTCAGTTTGTTTTTGAACAAAATCAATTCTTTATTTTTAAAAACATTAAACTTTTTCAACTATTTCGAAATTCAGCAACTTTGGCCGACGCAGAATTCTGCATAAATCTTTTAATTGGCCTGTAATCCTTTGCATTCTTTTGAAGGTTTTTTAATTTTCGTAAAATATTTAGAATACACTTTAAATTATTTTTACATACTTACATCTTTTTGGACTCTGCAGATTTCTCTCGATTTCTTAGGATTAATTTGTAATCTTTTTGAATTCTGTTAAATATCTACAGGGTAGCGACTTGATCGAGAAACCGGGAAATGAATAAAAACCCCGGGAATTTACTTCTGATGGTAGCACAATTATAATTTTCATTATTGAAGTAATTTTGGTCAATTTAGAAAAGTGGTTTTTACTTTATCTACAGTTGGAGGTCATGCAAGTGAAAATAATTATAATTTTTATTTTAGGACAGGGAGTTTCGTTAGAAAATAAAAACAACAGAGAGAGAAATTGCAAAACAAATAAACTAGAATAGTGGAATTTTTATTATATATTTATTTTACATATTACAAATGATAAATTATTTAATAGTTTCACTATTCTAGTTTAATAATTAATTTTAAACTGTAATGTGAAATTAAACAATTTTAAAGGAATTATTAAAATGTCATACTTTGATAGAATTGGCATTCCATGATAGATGTTCGTTCCCTTCTTAAGATAAAGACTGCATTTTTAGGCCTAGTTCTATGGCACAATATTCTAACGGCTGCCACAGCTGTACAATGCAAAAGAGTTTGCACCTGTCACACAGTTAGTGTTTCATTCAAACTATATTCGTTATTATGTTCTTAAAACTTGATCTCGGGTCATCCGAATTTTTTTGTCATTATCCACGCACTGAATTAAGTGTCTGATGAGTTAAGGATGGTGGTATGAATTAAATACGATGTTTTAAATCTCTTATGACGATGTTGCAGTAGGCACAAAATTATGGGGTATGATGTTGTATTGACTTCGTTTTTTACTGGTGTCGTACTTACGTAGCGGACGTTAGCTTTGGAGGTGGAATTAATCGCCTCTCGATTCTTCTTGTAAAGCTTAAATATTTATTATCATTTATATGATGCTGATCAAATGTTTTTATGGGCATAATGCCGAGTATGTGACATTTGTGCGTGAAGATGTGTGAGTTTTAATTTGAGGACCGTAAGTCAATGAGTGTCAACATAAACTGTTGTGCATTTGTTAGTGTGGAAGGCGGCTAATATACCATCTGTTGGTGTGAAGATGATTGGTATATTGTGTATCGCTGCTGGGTAAATGAAAGCCAACGTATGATCGGAGTACTGGATTGATGGGCTAGTGAATAAGGTGGAAGTGTGTAACGAATATGTGCAGGTAGGGGTGTTTGTATTGAGTCACTGTATCAGAGGATTAACTTTAAAGGTGCTAGTTCTTCGTGACTGATTTTGATATGTTTTGTGTGTGTTTGTGACTAAATATGTATATTGTTTTTGAAGGAAGATAGGTGTCACACTAACAAATGTACAACATTGTTTAGACTTGCACTAATTGACTTTCAACCCTTAAACTAACACGCACACGTATTCACGCACACTCATCACATATTATATATCATAAAAATAATCACACCTACGCCCTCACTTCACCATACACTTCAACCCTTCTTCCTGATTTTCAACCGCACTCATTAACATCCTCTCTTTCTGCTGAGACTTGTGCAATTCTTCATACGAATACTTTTATTCAAACACATCCGAAAACTCTTAACAACCCCCTCCCCTCCAAATTTGCACACATCACTCTCCCCCTACTCATTCTCCTACACCGTTACCCACCCTTTTCAGTTACAGTTGCACTCTCTGACTCATCCTCACACAAAACATGAACTATCTTCACACCCTCCACACATTAAAAAATACCCCCACCCCTCTCTACCACACATTAAAAGTTCGTACTCAATCATAAACGAATAACACTACAGTGGGTTCGAAGATAGCAGCCGTCGTGTAAAGTTCGTTGTGTGGAGCTCCGTCGGTGTATGGTTAAATTGGTCGATTATTAGTGTGGCGAGATGAAATCTCACGCCTCCTCATCTTTCTAAAACTCTCTGGTGCCGTGGACTATGACATTTTGTGGTTTCTCACTGCGTGGCTTGTCTTTTATCGCATTCGACCTTTGATCCTTTGAGTGTGACCGCTGCTAGCTGCCACAAATATGTGAACTAAATTTTGCGTCTAGTACTCTTACTTACCTACTTTGTGTGACTTTTTGAAGGCTTCCCACGATCCTTTGCTCTTGGTCTATTGTGTAATGCCAGTAGCATGTGAGTGCGTATCTTTGGAGTCAAAATTCTTTCTCGCTTTTTTCTACGATAAACGCTAAGTTTAAATATCGGCTGCATGTATTAATTACAATCTCGCTCTTAATTCCCGCAAAACTACATCCTGTTTTTTCTCCCAACTAACTAACCAGCCTATGTTTCCCAATCTTTCTTTGCTGTCAGTTTGCCTTTGATTATTTCCTCCATTCGACTCTGAAAGAGTTGCTCTTCAACTGTCTCTATTTTTCTTGCTGATCTTCCCTCTTTTCAGTGAAACTTATTTTCGGTTTGCTTCCTTTTGTATGCAAACTGACTGTAGCTTTGGTATTTTTCAAATTTCATCCTCTTTTTGGTTCTTCCCTGCTTTATGCTGCAGCTTTGCTAACTTACCTGCGCACCTTGCATTTTTTTATTAATTGTTTTATTTGGCTACTTTGTCTATATCCTGATCATGCCTTTTTTATACTAATACTTATTTTAGTTTGTATGCTCAATCTTATTTTAGCTTAACTTGGAGGCGAGCCCTGTGAACTACATATAGGGTAATCGGATACCTCCCCCCCTACCAAAAACTTTTTTTGCTCTATGAGTGTATCTCAGCTGATCGCCATGTTTGCTTTTGGAAGATCTAAGGGCTTGGGTAGGAATTCGATACAAGGTGTTCCTAGAGCTAGCTCACACGTCAACTCTGGAAACAGTGGGTCGAAATTGTTTTCTCCTGCGAATAAACGTTCGTAATCCCTAAGAGCAAATAATAGAAAAAGAAATCGTTGCTCGCCTAATCAGTTTGAGGAGGCTAGGGGTCTCAAGCAATTTTAGAGGGGTAAGAATAAGGGTTCTTCTTCCTCTTCCACTTCTCCCTCGATTAGGACTCCTCCTTTCTATTCGTCGCTTACAGCGGAGCAAATAGAAGATACCTCTCCTCCGCGGGATCTGTGTTCTTCCCTTGTGCCCTCCCGGAGGAATGAGACAAAGTATTCTGGACCAGAACTGGACCCAGACTCCTCCAACATTCGCTTCTCGGAATCCTTTCCCCCTCCCTATATTGTACTCATGGAAAATTCGAATCCTAACAGGAGTATGGGCAGGTATGAGGCCCTTGCCCTCGCTGATTCTATTGACGCGGTTATAGATGGGGGTAGGAGAATTTTCAGAAATGGCCAAAACTAAGTAAAGTTTCTCTGTAATGATTGGAGGGATGCCAATCGTCTGCTTGACTCTCCGGACCTTAAGATTGGAGGTCATAGAATATTTATCCCTGTTCCTTTGATTAAGAAAAAGACTGTTCTCACGGTTAGGCGCAGAACCAATCAGGATGGTTTCCCCTCTCACATGGTGGAATTATCCTTTTCAGTTGGAAGAGACCCTCGTAGCATCTATCTCTCAGGCTTCTTCTTTACTCTCACTTGTGTTATTCTCCCTTCTCGTAGATGTTTTAGGTGTTAACGTTTCAGGCATGTTGCTGACCAGTGTAGGGTTACTAGACTGGCCTGCGAATTTTTTGGAGAATTCCACCGAACAAATGAGTGTCCTAACAAGCTCATTGATGCCCGGTGCGCTAATTGTAGGGGCTTGCACCTTACTTCCTCAAGGATATGTCCGGTCTACCAGTAAGAGTTTGAAATCATGAGATTTTGATACTGGAACGACTAGTTTCGCTCGAGCTGAGGAGGCTTTCCAGTCTCGGGGTATTGTTAGTCCTCAGCTCAGGATGAGCTCTACCCTACAGGAAGCTCCTCGGATTTATGGACCGGCTATTAGCCCGGCGTTCCCTTGCTTTCAGCTGCTCGTCCCGACCCGGTTGGGCCTCCTATCGCTTCTCTTCAGGAAGCCCCCTCTTCTTCTCCCACGGTGATGGAATTGGTTGACTGCTTGGAGGTTCGTAATTACTCTGGTTTAGAGGAGATTATTGATAACTTGATCGATGCGTCTCAAGCTAGCATGAACTCTATTAAATCACTCCTGGATAGTCCTCCCTACGGTGGCCAAGGCCTTCCACCTATTGGTGACAATGAAGCATCCATTGGAGATCTAAGACCCACTCGATCTAGCATTGTTCCCTTTTGGCTCGCTTCTTAGTTTTCAAAACTTGGCTGCTGAGCTTTGTGTGTTTTTCTTTTTCGCATGCTTTACTATAGTGGTTAATACTAGGTAGCCAATATTTTTTATTATTATTCTTTAAGTTTGTTTTACTTATTCTTAGTTTTTCTAGATTTAGGTTTGTCTTTTATTTATTTTGAGGTTAGTTTCCCTGAGACAGCATTGGTGGTTTTTCTAATCAAGGATCAAGAATACAAAATCCTTAAAATTTGCTAACTGGAATGCTTGCAGTGTATGTAGGAAGGGAGCGCAAAGTTGTCCGAATTTGACCTGGATATTTTGTGCGTAACGAGACCTGGCTCTCCTCTAATTTTGTCTGGTGATTTCCCGGCTATATTACTCACAGATGTGACCGGTCTCAAGGTAGAGGTGGTTGCTCGGGTATATTGATTAGGAAAGACCTACTTTTTAGTTCCCTCGATTTACGTGGCTATTGACTCAGTGAAATTGATGCGGTTGGAATTGTTAAGTTCAGAGATTCCTTCGAAATCAGAAGTACTGTTCTTTTCGGCAGTTCTATAATTCTCTTAATCCTTCGCGTGGTTTTAATCGAGTGTCGTGAACTGTGCGGTCGTTGGCCTCTCGTTGCGGTTCCAGGAACAATAGGGTTGTTACTGATTTCAACTCGGCTCCGGTTAGGGAGATGCAGGAGGCTCTGGGGTCTTCTCACATTGTTCCTGTCGGGGTTCCCCCTGCTGTGGAAATTGATGAGGGTGACTCTATGAACCGTCCGTTCTCGGAGGTTGAGTTTTGTATGGCTTTGAACTCTTGCAAGGCTCGCACGACCCCATGTCTTGATGGAATCACCTGCGAGGTTGTCAGGGCCTTCTCTGACCCGGTTTTGAGCTTCATCCTCTCTCTTTTAAACAGAATGTATACTCTATCCATCTTTCAGGAGGCTTGGGTTGACTTTTATGTCATCTTGATCCCCAAGCCTGTGGGTAAGGGGTTTCGTCCAATCTCCTTGACGTCTACTATGTGTAAATTATTTTAAGAGATTGGTTTAGCCTGGCTCTTGCTATCGTCATAAAGGGCACATTCAACTCGGTCCTTCCTGGGGTCCTGATCCAGAATCTAAAGGACCTTGAGGTTGTGGCAAGAATGAATAACTTTATATCATTTCTGATCACTGGAAGGAGACTATTTTTCTCTGAAAGGGGCGCTCCTATCGAGTGTGGCGTTGGGGTTCCTCAGGGAGGTGTTCTGTCGCCCATCCTATTCAGTCTTGATTTGCATAAGCTTGGTGATCACTTGCCTGCCGCGGGAGGGGTAGTCAGTTAGATGTAAGGATATTGTGTTGGCTCTGGTTCTTACTAAGGAAGCTATTAGCGCTTTAATCCCCTGGCCGGGTAAGTTGGGCCTCTCAATCTCCTTCCCGAAGACTCAGTTATGTTCCGTTACTAGAGCTCGGGTGATATTAGAGGACATTTTCCTCAAGGTGGGTGGCCATCGGATTGTCTGTAGGTCAACCTTCATGTACTTGGGGATTCTGTTGGACATGCGCCTGACCTGAGTCCCACACATTAAATACATTGCTGGGAACGCTTCTAGAGCCATTAGTGTTTTACGTGCTATTGCTAGGCTCTCGGGGTGCTGATCCTGCGATATTGGGTATTGTATATAGGAATTTGGTCTTGATTGGAGGCTCCCCTCTTTGGCTGTGCGAATGCTTCGGCTCTGAGTATTCTTGCTCCGAGGTCATACCTTTTTGATCGTTTTCTTCGGAGAAATTTCAGGTAGAGGGATAATCTACTTATTCCGAAACTCCAATTAATTGTTGAAAAATGTAACAAGGATGAGGGGAGACTCAGGAGGTGTAGGAAATGTAGGAAATTCAGACTCAAGACTGACAAGTCTGCCCTAGTTTCTTCCTTTAACACGATTTGAGAGATGCTGATGAGTTGCGGCAGATCTGTAAGACCCGCATACTTCGATTATGAATGGGAGGAGTTACTTCACAGGGTTGAGATTGATTGCGTCTCGGGTGAACCTATAAGGGCATCTGCCGATCCGCTGGAGGCATTTGACAGGTTGGTCTCTGTATCCTATCCGGACGCGGTTAGGATATTTGCTGACGGCTCGGTGGATTTGGACTCTGATAGGGTAGGCTCTGCCTTTTGTTTCTCTGAGAGGGGCTACAGTTTTGGGCTTCCCTTGCAGGGGGGTTCCTCTGTCAAGTCAGCCGAGCTTTATACGATATTTTCTTCACTAAAGTATATTCTGAATATGAACGTCTCTCCTTCTGTCATTTTTTCGGACTATGTCGGCGATTAATTGCATTGGAAGCCGCTTCTCGGTTCCCCAGGGTCCGGCTTTGGCCCGTAAGATTGGGCACTTACTTTTCCGAGCGTTCTCTCGTGGTATGGTGGTTAGCTTGTGTTGGATTCCGGCTCACGTTGGCATTGTCGGCAACGAGCTTGCTGATCGCTTGGCTAAAGCTGAGTCCTTGCTGAATTTCAGTATCAGGTCCGGCTTGCATACTGGTGATGTGTTGGGGTTTATAAAGGGTGATTTCAAATTTTGCAAGAGTTGGCTTTGGCCTTACTTTAAGCTGGTAGGGTACAAAACTAGATGGCCTTCGTTCGTGGGCTTCCGTTTTCCGAGACGTTTAATTAACTTGGTAACTAGGTCTGCAGGGCTGATCTGAGTGATCTGCCCCACCTTCTGTAGGTTTCCGAGCAAGCCCTCTGAAGAGGGCGACATTAATGATCTTTTATTTGATCTTGATGGTGAAGTGGTAAGCGAGTTGGGTGGGTTTTTTAGTAAGGGTAACCTCATTCTGTCATTTTTTGAAAGAATTTAGGAAGAAATTCATAAGAAGCTTTGAAAGAATTTTTCGCTTGGTACAAGAATTGTTTTCCCCTCCCTGGTGTCCATGCCTTCTCCTTGCTGGCGTACTCACCGTTATATCTCTGGTGTTCAATTCGGCCCATCCCTGCTTTATACCTTCCCCTCCCTGATGTGCTACGTCACGTTGCGCTTGGACATGTGAACGTGACAGTGCCTAGCGATATGTTGTGGGTTGAACATTAAAGTGGCAAGTGGACTTTGTTCGGTTCTTAACATTCCCATGCTTGCCTGTGTGTTAGTTATGGCTATTTGCTGCATAGCAAGAGGCCACAAATAAGAAGAAGAAGAGGAATAAGACTACAGTAGCGATATATATATATAGATATTTCTGGAGAAAGTATCGGTAATATCGATACTCCACCCCCTTCCCTAACCTAACCTCATTTCAAAGTTTCGCAAATTAAAATTAATTCAAAGTTAATGACAGATAAATAATAATAAATAAAATAAAATTATTATAAATTATATTATAAATAAGATTATTGTAAAATATGAATAAATAAATAAAAACGCAAGAAATAGAAAAAATACAAAAGCTATATATTTTTTACAGTGCATTAAAATAATTAAGAGTAATTTAGCAGTCACAAGTTTTTACAAACTTTGAAATACGTTTTAGAATTTAAGAAATTCATAATTTTGTTTTAAGAAAACTAGCTGTTCTGCTATGTTTGGCGACAAGCGTGACCTATTTTATTTCCTGCTGTTGAATTCACGCGTTCCTTTGTAGTGTTCCCAGAATGTAATAATGCCAGTTTCTTCAGGCATCAGTTCTTCTCCCAGGTACTGATTTAAGTGCATGACAGCTTGAGAGTAAAGGGGAATAGAATGCATCGAAGACTGGGATTTTACTTTTTCCAAAAACTTGAATGAGACTCTAAAAAAAGCATATAAGAAACTTTGTAGCAAAGGTAAATGAGAGAGAGAAAAAAATACACACAAATCGACAAAATAAAATTTATGTGTTTTCTTTATGTCAGGCTGGACAGACGAAACCGTTTGTTGCTTGTGCGGAAGAGTCGTGCGCGAAGTTCGAGTTTCCTTAATGGCTTGTTTCAGTTTGTCTTGTAGTTTCATTACTGCATTGTTGTAGTTGTTATTTTCAAGGAATCCGTGTTCTTTGAACCTTGAGTCTAAAATCGTGCTGATCCTAAAAAAAAATAAAATATAAAGTACTATGTTGTATACGTTACTATTTATCTAAAATAGTTTGCAAAGTACATACGCAGAAATAGTTCGCGTTTCATATGACAGAAGCCGCCCTCTTGTTAATTCGGTTAGCTTTGCGTGGAATTTTAATACTTTGAAAGACGGTTTTTGGCAAAACGTCGTTGATCTCCGAAAGAATCAGTTTCGTGCATAGAATGATGAGAGACATCGTTGGGTATTTATCCCCACTCAGATGATGAAAAACATCCACGATTCTTTTGCACTTCTTCAGAATAGTGTACACAGATACGTCATCTTCTAAATTTTCTAGATTGTCATTTTCGAATATCACGAGTATTGTCTTCCACCGCAAGTGTTTTAGCGTCAATTCCTTGCTTGCTGCGCGTTTGTAAGATTTGATAAAATATCGTTACAGGTTTTCACACTTTTTTACTGCAAATTCATCGTTCTCCTATTTACTTACCTCACATTCTGTGCAAGTTGCGATCATATTACTAGCATTGTTGGTCACTGCACCCACAATAGACAACTCTGGAAATTTTTGCATAACCTTCTCCAACAACTCCTTAAGGTTTGATGCTGTTGATTGTTCAGGGATCGGGGCCACAGCTAATGTTGCACAATGAAGTGCACTATTAAGGATAAAATGTTCTGTTATCGTTAAATAGTTTTGCTTTGCGCAGCTTGTCCAGCCGTCGAAAGTTATTGCGATATGCCTGTAAACATACACTTGTTAATAGACGGAATATTTTTTTATATGCTGATAAACGAAAGAGGCTCTACATACTTAAGTTTTTAAAACTTCTGACAAATTTATTACGGTCTTTTCATACGCATGTGCTATTAAGACATCACGAAGATTTCGTCGACTGGGTAAGATGTATCGTGGATCAAGTTCTCGAATTAAATCCGTGAAACCAATATCGTCGACAACGCATAGCGGTTATAAATCACGAATGACGAATTTTGTTACGGCCCGGTCCAATTTTGTTTCCTTTGTGAATTACGACTGTATGCTGCACAGTTTCGCTTAGCAAATTTTCGCACAGACAATTGGCAAACTTTCCTCTTCGTATTTCGAGTTCGCTTCTTCTCGTCTCTGAAAATAAAAATTTCTTGAAGTTACTTGTACAGAGGAAAAATATCAAAAGAGATATAAAAATAATTAATTTTCACCACATTGAACAGAAGATTTTTTGGAGTTCCTTTTGTTAGAAACTTCTTCACAGCCACTACTTATAGTGTCACTGCTGTTATTACTGATAATAGACTTGCTCGTTTCAGCGGCACGCAAGTACAGTTCATGATGCCTTTCAAGATGATGCATACAATTAGAAGTATTACCGCTACATGACACTTGACGCCCACAATTAGAAATCTGACATACTGCACTTCTTCCGTTCGGTAATTTTTTGAAATAATCCCACACTATGGAACACTTGGCATGCTTCGGAACACTTGGAACACTGAAATCGTACGTTTTTAATTGAAACATAGCCAAAAATTTTCAATACACGGTGAAAAATGTTCTCTGTTAATTACCCAATGCGTTTTTGTAATTATATACCTTAAAAAATCGTTATGTACAATGTAGAAGTTTAAGAGGTTATGTTTGAATTTTGAAAACCCACAGTGGGTAATTTTCAAAAAAAATTCTTCATTGTGCAATACATGCAATGTATAATAATCAGACTTACTGTGACTGTGAATCAGAAATTTCCAGGATTGTAGAATCAGACGATTCACATGACTGATTTTGTCATTTTTACGCAAAAATCGATTATACTTTCTCCTTGGCTTTTTCGTTTTCGTTTCAGAAATGTTTGCGCTGCTTTTGTGGGCTGAGAAGTAGAAGGAGTTGAAGGGTCGTCAGGCACAATTTTGGAGTTATCTAAAAATTGTACGTTTACTTAATATTTAAGGACATTGTTTGACTATTTGGTTCTTACAAAATGTACTTACTGTCGTTTTTTTTCGCCATTTTTACTCTATAGACACCTGACACTTTTGAGCACTTATGTTGAGCTTGCTTTTGTTGAAACTTGCCAAAAAGAGGCACAACCAGTGCTGCCATAGTTGGCTGCCTGCACGCGCAGCACACGTTTGCTACCTAATGGAGAAATGCTGCCATTGGTCAATATTTGGCGCGCGATTTAAAATCGAATTAACTTAATTTGATTTTGAATTGCACGCGAGATTACAGCCAATGACAGAATTTCTCTAGCGGGAAGCCATCAAGCGCTGCGCGCGTAGGCAGCCGACTTTGGGAGCACTGCTTGCCAGAAAGAGACGCAACGGTGTCAATGCGACAAATCGAAGAAAATATCGATATGTATCGATATTTATCGATACTTGTCCCATCCTTAGACTACAGTCGTGAAAAAGTATATGCTAGTAGGCATCGGTCAGCACAAGGACGCGAATAATACATTATTCCACAAAATTATAGCGAATTCGACCATAGGGCCTTCTGCTTATATTTTGTGCGGGGTCCTTTCATGGATTTTTGTTTCTATCAATGAAGTTTTAAATTTTGTTTCTACTGAACATTTTTAAATAAGTAATGTGTGTGCGTGTGTGATCATTAGTTTATTTCGAGCATTATTAATTAGCAATTGCGTTTAATGAACAACAATTAATGAACATTATCATTTGCTAAACAACACATGTTTTTAACTTTGAAGGATATTGTGCAGGTATAAAGTCTGGAATATAAGAATTAAAATTTGTTTGTGTTATTATAACTTTATATAACCTTCTATAACACAAGTCATTTTGACAGATCTTCTGACAGAACTTCATGTCAGTTGGTGGCACGTGGTGGATTTAACCGATAGAATATATCCTTTGACTGGCGAAGATCGATATTGTAGAGATGACGCCACGGCCTACCCCGAACGCATATCTTTCTCATACTCCTTCTATTTCATAAGTTACATAAGGAGGTTTGGTTAGTAGTTGTGTTTCTCATAATAATCTTTTTTGAAAATAGTAAACAGAAACGTTAACCCCTAGATTTGGTTTCTGTTCCAGAAGGTTGGGTTTCTTAACCACCTATATACACGGAGAAGATTCGTTCATTCAATTTTATCCAACTGGAGTAATGTGTTCCTAAGGGATAAGGGCATTGTGTTAAGTCTTTAAATGTGGATTACTGTAAAATATTTTACTCAGTTTAACTTTTAACAGAAGTAGGGCAAAATTCCAGCTACATGTGCAAAAAATTGAGCCGAAGAATAAAATTTAAAAAAACATTTATTTTATTCTTATGAACTCTTTTACGTTATCGAATCATCCTCCATATCAACGAAAAACTTTATTTCTTTGAAATCAGGATCAGAGCTGGAACGCAAGTCGCCTGGGAAGAGCGAGAAGATCTCGCTTTGAGCACTGTCGTACTGTAATTGCACTACAGATTACATGCGAAAATGCCTTGCTTCTTATGCTTATATCGCATTAAATAGTTGCTTAGGAAAATGGTAATAGCATCTCATACGAACAGATTTTTGTCGGTGTAGTCATCTAAATCCCAAGTTACTATATCCTAAATCCTCTCTTCTTAACTTTTATATAAGTATCAAAAATAATACTTTGTTTTTTATTATATTACAATATATTTCTTGTGAGTTCGTGCATTTTATATAAATCATTACTCAATAAAAAACTGTCATATGCCTTTAAAATTTATAATACGGTTCTCTATGTTTTCATCACTTTGCTAAAATAATTACTTGAAAAGACTAAATTATTTTAAACTGTTCCGATATCCTGTAGTTACCTTAAAGTCGTGAGGAACTTCACGAACCAATTTTCTCCTTGCATAAATCATCTAGGTTGAAAAGCTGAGGTACTGGGGTATTTTTGAAATTGGAACTTCGAAAAACCGCTTGTCAAGGAATGCTTGATTAAAGTTGGCGACTTACAAAAGCGCTGGTGTTATATTTTTGCTTCAAATATAAAACTGACGCAGTTTCAGTCACTTTTGGGACATAACAGTGTAATTTTACCAGATAAAGCATAGAATGAAGTATGATTTCCTATTGAAAACCCAAAATATACATTTTTGATCCTTGTTCCTCGTAATTGCATGAGGTCTTGTCTATTACAAATTTTATATCCGGTATTTGTCTTCTTACAAATAGCATCTGTCTCTTTTTCTGTTCGCAGGACTTGGAGGCTATTAACAAAATGGTAATATCTGTGGACGCAAGAAAATCCGTTGGAAAACGTCTTCTTTCTGACGACACGGATGTAGACATGACACTGGATCACCAACTTTCCACAAAAAAAGTTATGACAACTTTCGTAGCCCGAAAGCTAGAAAATATATTAGACGAGCGTCGCATACAAAATCAATAGAATCATGGCAATATCATGTACTTTGAAGCTGAGTATTCTTTAAATGATCGGTAATGTCCATACAAAGTCACCAGAAATGTAGGTTATAAAAGATGCGAAATTTCACATCATAACTTAAGTAAATGAAGCTTAGGGAGTGCGTAAGTCTATAGACGTGAATTATTTTTTACTGACTTAAAATCGTTAATATTACACAATAAGAATAGTAGAATTAACTAATCTTTGCATGAAGTTTGTTTTTCTTTTTAATTTGATTAAATATTTTGAAATCCAGAAGAAGCACCCTAATAATTCAAACGTAATTTAAGTTGATAATTTTTGATTGTGACCTTATACTAGATATCATTCTGTAAATTAAACATTGGTTTTGGTGATTCACATAATCGCGATTTTTAATATAAAATAATTAACAATTTAAAGTGACGATTACTAAAATTGACTTTATAAGAGATATTATAAATGCTTAACGAAATAGTTTCTGCCTTTCTCGCTGGCCGTTTCTGATTATAAATCAAGTCAAAATGGAATACGAAGAATTAGGAGTCAATTTGCATAAACTAGATTCCTCACAATGTGATTGGTTTCTTTAAAGTTTTGTTATAGTACATAAAATATGTATCAGAGAGAAAAATTATCAGAGTATAATATTACACACACATACACATACACACGTGCGCGCGCACACACTTTTTTCAAGTAGCTGTAAGTAACCTTCGAAATTTGAATACAAAAGTACGTGGATGTTAACTTTTAATTTTCCCCAAAATGTCTTTCCTTTTACCTTTACTGCATGAGAGATCATTGATTAACAGTTTTACTAATCTATGTAAAGTTATCCTGACAGAAAAACGGCAGTTTAATTTTATTGAGAATATGAGTATGCAAACAGACAAGTTCCGTTGAAACTGAACGAGAATTCAAATTTACTAATTTGAAAACATTAAAATTTTATAAGAGTTTAGATCTGATAGCGTTTGAATTTCAAAAGAATAACAATTTTCTTTATATATTTTGAATACATAGAATTTTCGTTTAATCTCTCGATTGCCTTAACTGATAATTTTTAGTACATTTTTTATCGTAATATATTGTGTTGACATTTCAGAATATTTCAAAAATTATCTAAAATACTTTTTTGTTTAATCTTTCTCAAAAGTAGTTATCGAGACAAAGATTTCTGGACAATGACGACCTGGTAATTTATTCAGTCAAAGAATAATTTGAACGTAGTTCAATAGAGATTCTCAAATGAGGACATGCAAATGCGATTCGGGTGATATAGAATTATCATAAATTTTGTTTTAGGGCTAGGTTGAAGTGTTAAATTAATCTTCAAATTAATTTATAGATATTAAAACATAGCCGGTAGCTGCAGAATTATAATATTCAAAGGAACCGAGTCTGTACACTATGTCGTGCGTTTACATCAGCAATAAAAGAAGTTGAATTTACATTTCATAACAATTAGTTTTAAGTATCTCCAAATTAGATTTGATAAAGTCCGTTGATCTCATAATTGTTTTGTCATTTATTGCTAGGTAATTCGCGCATAGCGGAGGTCAAAAGAAATAGTAAGTTCGTTGAGGTCTTGCATTTGTAATCGACTGCTCGTTGTGTGTACCTTAGGTTTATTACATCGAATATTCGCTTTACTTGCGAATAGTAATTGTTATATTATTGTGATTCTGTGTCGGTGCAAGAGGCGCCTTTAAAGTTTTTATCAGGATATGAGTTATTATTAATTTGTACATAGCGTCTTAACTTCAGAATATAGAAATAAACTAAACATTATTTGCACCTTTGTTCATCTTAAATTATATTCCATAGTTTAGAATTCATTATTTTTATACTAAATCTACCTATATTATATATTTTCTATTGTTTAATTATAGCAAATTGCATAAATATTTAATGTTACTCATCTATAAGATATTGTTTCTTCGTGAAATGCAAAATGATTTTCTAATCAATTCTCTTCAGAAACTGTAAATATTATTAACACAAAATTGGTCTATAAAAACAGCTATTTTTGGCCAAATTTCTAAACTTCACAGTACAAACATCCTCAAAATGTGTATTTTACTTTTAGACTTTTTACAAAAGATTCTTAATATATAGAAATAACAGCAATTCAACAAGGGAATCGTAAAGAACAGCGCCCTGAAACAAAAGTCGAAATAAAAAGTATTAACATTTTATGCTATTCAATTCTGCTTTCTGCAGGCTTCACATTAAATTTTATTAACTGGCGTTAGTCGTAGACTTCAGAAACTTTTTAATCTTGCGCTTGGAATTAAAAAAATAATTTTATATTAGAAATATTCAAAGGTTTAAACACTTTCTTTATACACTTCTGCGGCGTGTCGTATTTGACACACTGGGGTGCAGCGCACCCCAGCAACATATATGGTCATAACAAATAAATTATTGATTATTTTAAATTTACAATTTTTCTGGTACTTATCAGCTGAAATGTTGAAATTATATAGGTTATATGGTCAAAAAGTAAAATTAACGTTGGTAAAACAATTGAAATGTCAAAAAAAAAATAGAAAAATGACAACTTTGACAAAAAAACGTCACTTTTTTTATTTTTCTAAAGAAATGGCTACAAATTTGATTGACTTTGCTCAAGATGTAGCGCTAAAAGAAAACAATATTAAGTTACACGGAAAAGAATATGGAACTCTAATGTACCATTAGGAGTGCAGGAATCATTTGATCCTGTGTTTAGAAACAAATATGCCCATATGTATGGGATCATTT
>JAAAKG020041027.1:0-18995 GCA_010014905.2 Druon quercuslanigerum
CTGTCTTCATACGCATACAGATTGCGAATAACTACATTTAATTATTCTCACATTTTCGTAATTCCTCACATTCCAAAAATTTATCAAAAAAACTTATTTTTAATATTCGCTAAGAGACTTCAGTGGTTGCGATTTAATGCAGGGAAGTCCGAGCAGAAGTCATAGGTTCGAACCAGAGAGTCGCTATAGATTTATTAACTTGTTATTGCTCTACCATTCTACTAATTTTCTGTGACTTATTCTTTTTGCAAGTGAGGCCCCCATGTGTTCCGTACACAAGGCCATCAGGAAGCTTGGTACCATAGAGAATACGATGCACAGTGACCGGCCCAACCGTTGTTCATTTTGTTTTGCTACAACCGTTACAAATTGTCTAACTGAAGTCCCATGAGTCACTGTTAAACGTAAATTTTTAGTTTTTGTTGAGTTTTCATTATAAGAAATTAAAGCCTGCTGAATATAGTTACGAAAAAATAATAAACAGTCTTGGACAATTGTCCAGGGGTGGTCCTGAAGGAATTAACCCCCAAGCGGAGGTGCCAAAAACGTGCCGAAAGCTGAACAGCACCTGGGTGAGGTATCTAGAACGGTGACTCTAAGATACCGGGCAACCTCTCAGAGTACGCAGCCTTATCAATGTATGCGGGACTCTCAAGAATGGACGAACCCTTTTCCTAAGCTTCTCGTGGAAACAATAATGACAACACTAAACATAGTTATAGTAAGTGCAGTTCAAAGCAATAGAACGCGCAGGGCTTCAAACAATGGGTCGGCAAACAATGTCGACCACTCAAGAGCTGGGGGAGATAATGAAGATGGAGTGCATGCGATAGAATAGCGGAATCTTGGTGCTTTTAGGTGGATGGAGTCACAAAATAACAACTTGCGACAATGCTCTGTAGTGTGAGAAACACTCAGAGCTATCGCACTTTTCGCATCAACGTCTGCGAAACCATGCCGAAGTACTACAAAAAAGGGGCTATGTGAGAACAAGCCATGCTTTATGACACGGAGAAATATCAACACCCAGATTTCTCCCAGGCCTGAAGATCTGGCCGAAATGGACAAAGAGCTTCGTGGACAATTTTCCAAAGAATCCGACCTCGTGACTATGAATTGTTGTGAGTATAATGCAGCGAGACCTTTGGCCCATGCGAACCGTAACACAAAACCAACGGTTGATCATAAGACCAAAAGACGAATGCATCAACTCTCCACGAAGATAGGCTAGGCAAGACAGTACGCATCCCGCATTCAGTGTGTGATTGACTATAGAACATCTGGCAGGAACTTTACTGCCAAGGTTCAAAATTTCGCACTCGAACTCCGGATCCGTTATCACACACTCAACAAGCCAAAGCTGCTAAACATCAGGCAGCACATTGTGGAGAGAATACTATCTCACGTTAAGAGAAGCCTAGAGCGGAGAGAGAAGTGGGTCAAAAAAAACAAACAGTTTCTCTCTGACCCGTCTCGACTTTTTTAAGACCCTCCAGTTGCTATCAACCACCCGACCAAAGCACAGTAGGGTAGGTCTACGAAACAACACCTAAGAAAGAATGCCCAACCATCACTACCGAGGAGGCTCCAGGACCAGATGGTATCAAGACCATCTGGTGAAAGTAGTTTCCTTTAAACCATCAACATCTGGCTCGTATTTGCACCTAATACTTAAAGTCGGAAGAGCCAATTCCGGAGTGGTTGGTGGAAGGGCGCACAGTACTCCTGCTGATAATGGGCAACTTGGCTGAGCCAAAGAATTACATGCCAATCACTTTTTTGAATACACTGTATACGATATTTACAGCTATCCTAAATGATAGGATTGTTCGGGCAATCGGACCTGTGTAACAAAAAATGTATGAACAACGCGGTTCAAAGAAAAGCGTAGCAGGATGTCCTGAAAACCTGCTTATCAATAGATGTGTCTGCAAAGATGCAACATACTACCAGCGTGATCTATCGATGGCCTGGATTGATTACCGGAAAGCTTTAAATTCGACCTCCCACAGACTTTTCATCTATCTTTTGGAAAGCTTAAAGGTTTATCCGCAAATCGTAAGGTGCATTGAGAGATTTATGCCAGTATGGAAAACCAGATTTACTATCTCATCTGCAAAAAATCGTGCGACAACTAGAAAGGTCACCTTCCAGAGAGGAGTATTTCAGAGCGACTCTATGCGCCGACTCCTCTATTACCTCACATTATTGCGACTATCTCTAGTATTTTGCATTTCCCAGGTTATGCGCATAAACAAAAGCATGCATCTTAAGTCTTCTGTTGCACGACTCTACATCTCGCGCCGTCAAGGTGGTCGGGAAATGTTGAATCTTGAATGTCTTCACAACAGGATGATTTTGGGTACAGCGCATAGAGTCGCCAATGGAAGAGACCCTCTTCTTAAAATGGTCAGGAAATATAAAGAAGTGGGCAAAGGAGCGTTTCTGTATAAAGCAGCGGAGGAGCCTGCTGAAACACTCGGCATTAACTTCAGTATCAGGGGTGAGCAGAATGCATCAAATCTTATCCATCTCAAGTATTTACTCCTGAAAGCTCGGATTCAGAAAGAACAGGAGAAGAACTTCCGGAAACAGCTCTCCCATAAGACGATGCACGGCATCTTTAATATAAATGTGGAGGATCAGTCAATGCCGAGTGAGCTAACTTTTGCTTTCCTTAAATCACCCGGATTGAAGTCGGGCACAGAGGGTTTCATTTTGGCATTTCAAGATGGTGAGATTTCCACCTAAGCATACCGTAGACATATTTTGAGACAAGATATTCCGGAGTATAGCTGCAGGGCGTGTCAAGCACATTCCGTGTATCTAGCACACATAGTACCTAGTTATCTGACTAATGTGGGAATGACCTACATTGAAAGGCACAATGCGGAACTAATAGTGCTTCATTACCATCTTCGTCACTCTTATGGCATTAACCTTAATATCGCTCTGCTAAATGCTTCTAGGGAAATAGAGTTATGGCAATTGTCAATCTTTGTGATATTTTGATAGTATTCAAAGAAATTTCGCAATATGGCTGCTTATTTACGAACTGAAATCGTTGATATGATACCAATTTTAGGGAAATGTCACGTTAACTACCCCGGTGCATCAAGCCTTCACACTGAACGGTTTGCAGCCAGAAGACATCCTACTAATTTAACGAAAAGTACTTTGACAGAAAGAGCTCGCACTATGACTCTTGTTCGTGAACGCCGACATCGCGAGTACAACCAAAATGATGCACTAGTTGTTACTGTTCTAGCAGCTGTTCATGTTGATACACAAATCCGTAAAGTAAGGACAAAGTGTCTTTTTTGTAAGTAGTCACAAAGAAGTAACATTGTGAAGAGTGTCACGTTTTTCTGAAGGCTACGCAAAAAATTCATCCGGGCACAGAGTTCAATCTAAGAAAAATCGTCTTGACCTTCAGGTGACCTTGTAAAGCATGTTGAATGTTTTTTTACCAGGAAATATCAAGAAAATTCAGAAAAAGTCCTTTTTGACGTGAAATTTTCCGCTCTTTTCACATCCGTTGTAAAAAATAGGAGTTCTCATTTCTTAGTCCTGGTCAATCTTTGTCCAAACCATTTCTTCGAAGGTAAAGAATTTTAGAAGATATTTGGGAATATAGATTTAAATGGGTCACCATGTATATACTACAAAAGGAACGCGATCCATCATGACAAATCAGGATGGATATGAATGTCAGCAAAGTAAGGTTCAAATTTGGTTAAAAAATGGAATATAAGAAAGGAAATAAAACCAGAAAGCTGGCACATGAAAAGACTATAGACTTACAACTTCTTTTTTTTTGTCATTTATTGTAAGTACTTCGAGCGCTCTGGTGTTTTTAAACTCCTAGTTCGATAGATTTACCAGATTCGTAAGAGAATTTAGCACGTTTTTAAGTAAAAAAAGTCACCGTTTTTGACTGAACGGGAAAATCTCATTGAAGCTGCATTATCTGTTAAAGGTTCCTATAAGAAATACTGACTAATAGGCCAAAAATAAAAAAAATGAAGTTTTTATCATTTTAAATAAGATACGCATTGATATTGACACATTTTTTGTAAAATCTTAGAGAAATATATTATAGAGGATGAATTTTATTCCAAAAATAATTATCTTCATTCAACTCAAGCATTCTTACAATAAAAAGCGACTTCTAAATATAATCATAATCTCGTATGCCCACCGTTACCAGATAATACAGCTTCAATGCGTCGAGGAATACAGCTCAAACAGTTTTTAACTTTCCTCTTGATCATTCGGCAATGTTTCCAAATGTAATTGAGTATACGAATAAGCTCTTAGTTGTTCATAGGTTCGTGCTTACTGACTTTTGTTTCATGAAGTTTCAAAAGTTCTAGATGGGATTCACATCTTGAGGCAATTCTATCGAGCTAGAAGTTTAAAAACACCAGAACGCTCAAAAGTACTTACAATAAATGACAAAAATAATGTGAAAATTGTAATTTTTTAGCTTTAATCTAATAATATGGCAAGGCACTGTATATGTATATATATATATATATATATATATATTTATATATTTAAAATTTTGTCATAAGGATAACCGCAGGATTTTCCCGGGATCGGGTGTTAATCTGTAAAATTTCACCCGATTTTAGCGAAATCACGGTAAAATTTCAGCTTTAACCACGTCTCGCGTGCACCCTGGGGCCACGGAGCGGCCCAAGGACGACCTCTTCTGCATTTTCACTGCAAATGTTGTAGCATATTGTTTACACACAGGGTTGCTTTTCACGCTATTAACCAGTGAAAGCTTGGCACCTCCAAGAGCGTCGATGGTAAGGACAATTAATTGAACAGAATATTTCGGGTACAATCGTCGCAACTCCCTTTCATTCTCCTTGGCTATGATGTTTTTGTCAGTTGGTGCCGAAAATTTGATAACTAATATGGTTCGCTTCTCGACGTCAAGGAGAACTATGTCAGGCTACGTACTCTGAAAGGTCGCCCGGTATTTTAGAGTTACCGTTCTAGACACCTGACCCAGGTGATATTTAGCTTTCGGCACGATTTTCACACCTCCGCTTGGGGTTTAATTCCTTCGGGACCACCCCTGGATAATTTTCCGCGGCTGCCTAATAATTTTTTGTAACCATATTCAGCGTTCAGTCGCTTTGTCATAGGCCCTTCGGTTATATTCTAGAGGAATCGAAACCGAATATATATATATAATATTGCAGGAAGAACTTCAATCTTTTTTAGTTGAACATATATCAAACATCAACGTTTTTAGGTGAGCCCTCGGACAGGGATTACAAAGTTATCAACGTATCATTAAGTATAATACCCTCCTTTATTTAGTCTGCAAAGGAGACCGTGCATTACAACGTACCGCAGGCTATGATGTTTTTGACTGCTAATGTCGAAAATTCGATTAACGGTTCGCTTCTCGAAGTCAATGAAAAGTATGTCAGGCCTCGAGTGTGCAACAGAAACAATTGTCGAGAATATAAATTTCCATTATATGCGGCACTTCTCATTCTCGACAACTGAATCTAGTTTACATATATATATGTGTGTGTGTGTGTGTGTGTGTGTGTGTTTGTGTGTGTTAGTTACCGGCGAAGACCGAATTTGCGGCAAACCTAAGTTTGCCTAGGCAATGCGCGTATTGCAGATGTGTCTTAGGCGAAGTTAGTGTTGTCACCCTATGACTAATGGCAAGTTTCACCTTACGGTATATATGCATAATTTAAAAAATAACGAGGCGATTAGAGCTAGTGCTTTTTTATCATCTTTGTCGCTCGTATAGTGCTGGCCGCGAATCTTACCTGACGAACGCTCCATGGGAAAGAGAGTGAATTGTCCAAAACAAGTAACAAATTTTCTAGAACTACAATTTTTGGACAGCAGTCTCCGCTGCATACTCGAGGGCTCTTGGTGCTCTCAGAGGTCGGAAGTTATTACTGATTTGCAACCTTGAAGCTATACCCACCTGCCAAAAATATGCCAAGGCTCTTGCAAGATGGGTGCTAAACGCTATCATGCTTGGGTCGCTTAGTGTCCCGAAGACACACGTGTGTTTCACCAGTCTGTCGTTGTGATTTATTTGTCCCCTGTGACCGTCGCTCTCGTGGGACTGTGGTGGGGCCAAAGGTATGATTTACCGCAGTTCTCCTGCTGGTCGGTGTCATTTTTGGATGACGATTGCTCCGTGTGAGACCCTGCTGTGCTTGTTTAACCCCATTTTTAAATTATATATAGGAATAAGGATTATTAACAAACAGTATTTTTTTACCATTACTAAGTATAATGAAAACATTCAAAAATATGCACCTCGGCGTAACAATAATCTTCGTCGTGCTTGATCGGGCGTACATGATCACACTCACCCTTCTGTTCCGAGGACTGTGGTCGAAGCCCTCAGTCCTCCCCATTCTTACCCGCTGCCCCTGGGGACTTACTCGTGACTAACGCCTACCTATTTTTTGAATTAACTATTCATTGCTATCCCAAAAAAAAGTCTGGAATTCTACACTGGGCTTTCTGGACTAAGATTGTCATCTGACAATAGAGCTTTCTTAAAGACATCCTTACACAAACACGCACGTGCACCGTAACAGGTTGTGCATTCTAAAATGTTAATTTTTTTAAATCTACTCATGAATCATTCATAACCAATCCGCTAATTCTAAAATCATAATATTTAAATAGTCGAAAGTCTACTTTCATTTATAATTGTCCACGTGTCGTCTGTCAACTGAATTAGGGAATTGTAACTTCTCGTATTTCGTACTGTCATTCATCTTATCTACTTCTTCGGTGCCCATCTTTCTTACTTCAACTATCCTCGTCAGTATGTCGTTTTAGTTCTGTTGGTGAACGTCTCACCTAGTTTCTAAAGAAACATTTCGTCTTTCTTACTTTTTTACTTCACATATTTTAGGTCCTGAACTCATCTTGATTCTTTATGTCTACACAAATTACAAGATATCTTAATGTGTCGTAAAAAATAACAACTTAGCTCATTACGTCATGAAAAAATAATTGCATCTTATAACATTAAATCCTATATCATGTCTAATATTCATTTTTGTAAAGTTTACCAAACCGCTGAGCTGAAGCTTCATTAATCCTTCTTTTCCCCTACCCTCTGAATACCTGATATCGTTTCCGGACACTGAGTGGCAGCATGCCCGAAGTTTGATTCCTGATTTCTGCTACCACAGTTGCTTCCACGGCTTCTCAGACTTATCATATGAAGTAAATATTTCTTAAAGGATTCGCTAGGTAATTTCGTCCTATTCTGTATCGACTTGCTAGGTCGCTTCCGTCCATCTCCGATCTAAAAATCTTCCTTCAGACCGACCTGCAAAGCATTATAAGTAGTGAAGATCCCTTGAATCTCCAGCTATAACTTTTCCAATGCAGTGAGAGACTTCTTGGTGCAAAATATTGTCTACAAATCACTCCAAGAATACATTTGCCTTTACTTGGTGATGTTAGTAATTCACTAATTTACGGTAACAACTGGGTACTTATAAATGAATTTATTAATGTAGCCTTCTGCATCTCTCCACTGAATGTGCTGGTGTTAAAACTCTACATGCCCTCAGTTTCTCCAGCAGCTGAGCTATTTGAGCTTTCAAATTTTGTTGACGCGACATTTATGTGTTGATAACCGACTTGTCCTCTTCGTTGAAATTTTTCCCTCCTTTGTATTTGCTTCCTCCTTCTCCTGTTCTCTTTTCCTCTGCAATATAAAGCTAAGGATCTGGTGTGTGAGAAGAGTTTCCACTGCGTCTCTTGTTAGTCTCTCCCTATCGGACTATCCGTCATTCGTTTTCGCGATCAAGATTTTTCGATTTAATGGGTGAATTTTGCGTAACCGTCATTCCACTTTACTTCGCCTGTGCTACTCGTTATTTTTCCTGGTTGCTTTTGACGTTGTTGTAATGGTTGAAGTCATTGCTTAAACTTTATAAGTGAGTTTTCACTCGTCACTCAGCACCCTGTAACTCAAGTGAGAACTTTTTTCTCTGACTTCGTCATTCAGCGCGTATCCTCGCGTCGCATCAGGTCATCAGCGTCCTGAGCTTTATTTGCGTAAAAAAGTCCTAATCTGATCACTGCTGTTTTAATCTCATCCTGGACAAACCTCCAAAATTGTGGGAATAAGAGTTAATAAAAAACAGTGATTTTTTTACAATAATTAATTTTACTAAAAATTCTCAAAAATTTTTACATCGATTTAACAATGATCGTCATCATACTAGATTGCACGCCCACAATCGAACTTACCATTCCACTCGGAAGACTAGGGATCGCAACCCTTAGTTTTTTCCCTTTCTTATTTGTTGCCCCTGGGGACTTATTCCTAATTAAACATAACGTATGTTTGAAATTAACTATTACTATCCAATGCGAAATTCTAGATTCCTATATGTATATAGTAGGGTGATAAATTATTCTTAGTGCTTATGGATGAATGACGTTACCCTGCCTCTACAACAATCTTGATCAGACCTTGTATGGAAACGAGAAGCTACGTGTCATGCACCGTTTATCACGGAAAATCTGTTACACGAACAACACGGAGGTACAATAAGAAGTAATATCATCGTAAACAAGAAGCGATCATGAAATCTTCCAACTATTGAGCAAGAGAACGATTAAAGTTTGGTTTCTTGCGCATTTATAAACCTCAGAATTCTCACATGTGCGCGAAAAAGATTTTGTGACACTTTCGGCTGTCTCACACATTCGAGATATCATTCCTTACTATTCCGTCGTGGTCACTCCCAACTGTAGATTTAACAACCTAAGTCTCATGATATTTATATTAGACATGCTACCATTTCATTAAAGGTTTTGTAGAATTTTTTATATTTATCGAAATTACTTACAATTCAAATTCAACGTAACTGATGTTGATGTTGGTTCTAATAGATGAGTGTTTTGAGCTATGCAAGTGAAGTTCGTGCCGAGGTGAGACCTACTCAATGATCGCATTGTTAATCTGAAAAGAAATACATCAAGTTTAGGAATATATTGCAACGAGTAATCTGAGCAATTAAAAATATATAAATTGAATTAACAATAATAATTGAAAATTTTTTGAAATTATTTACACAAATCTAGATTTGTGAAAAATTTTTTCCAACATATCATTGTTAGTTTTCTATTGAAAAATGAGCAACAATCCTTCTTTTAATCCAATTTTGCGGCAGATATTTTAATCTGTGTATAAGAATTTACTGAATTTTCTGAATCTCTACATATATTCTTCAAAGAGAGATATGTAAGGTGCGGTCGGAATGCTTCATATAGTAGTTTGCAAATGCTTGTATCATTATATTGCCATGATTGTACTGTAATGTTTTGGAAATAATTTTGCAACAAATTAAATATATTTAATATACAATTTTTTAATTACCGACAGCAGCTTCGTGAATTACAACAGTTACCAAACATGTATTTTAATTTAACTTTTTCAATACCATGCTTGTAGCTTTGCCTCAGACTAATATTGTAAAAGTGTTGTAAAATTAAAAAAATGCATTACAATGCAAATTTTCATAACCAGTTTTTCCAAAGAAACGGAAACATGTCAACTTTTTATCATATCACGATTCTTTTACATAAAGTTACCGCTTTCTTGCTCTGCACGGTCGAAAATAATTATATATTTTACAATTCTATACCAAAATAATTTATTATATCAGAAAAATCATTATAAATTGGTAAGGAAGAATAACAGTTAATACCTTCCAATTTAGAACAAAACAGATAAAAACTCATAGCGTGATGCAAATTTGTTACTTTTTCAAATAATTTTTGTGACTGTCGAGTCCAAATGTTTAAAAGATATTCACTTTCTGAATTCAAATTTATAAAACAACCTCAACTATTTGCTTATTTTCATATGAAAAATAAATTTTTTTAATGTTTAATCAATTAAAAATAAAATTTAAAATTGTTGCATGGAATTGAAAAAAAAACTTTTTACGCATTTTTATTTGGAATAGGAAAAGTTATTTGCTTTTTAAACTTGTATTTTTGTGGCTTTATCAAGCTGCCACCTAATGCGATATGTGTTTTGAGTTTCAATGTACAAATTCCAGTGTTAAAAATCCTGAAAAATATTGTTATTTATATGCAATGGCGAGGGACGGAAAAAATTGATAAAATTGTCCGAAATGGCCTTGCGCGCTACAAACTTTACACTACCAGTGAATTCTTCCTAACATTTTTTTAACTATTTCAATGTTAACACATATATTGAGTTTAATAAAGAAATATAAAATATGCCTTATTTGGCAGAACACGTCTTATTGTGAACAGTACTATATTACTTTATAATGACCACCAAAAGGTATTAGCAATTTTGAGGTTATTGTTTTTTGGTTGAATCATAATCTAACTGGCAATATTCCTTCATCGTCTGGTAGAACAATGCACCAAATATCCGATCTTTTCAAACATATGCTGAAGCCCGAAACTAAAAATTCAGTTTTCATTTATACGTAAATATATTAGATTCTGATGTTTTACACTGCAGCGATAGTTTTATAAAAAAAGAATCACTGCGTTTTTATCCAAACATGAAATTTCTAAATTCTAACTTTAAAGTTCTCCGGTTACTCGTTTTTGAACCTAGATGATTCATCCTGGGCTGCAAACATTAGGAATTTATCTGCTATATGCTCCTATTCATACGTCCATACTAAAAATTGGGGCATTTTTCGTGCCGAAAGTCACATCTTTCTTTATGTTGTTGAGCACTAAGTTAAATTGAAAAATCGAGGAGTTTGAGGGCCATAAAAATTTAATTTTAACAATTTCTTCATGGGAAAATTACAAAATCCGGTAAAGCATGATGGAGAAATAATTCGTCGTTTTGATCGCAATGAGCAGTGTTTCGTGTCAATGAACTTTAGGAAATGCTCAAAATAGCATTTTTCGGGGTGTTCAACCTTAATTTATTTTTCATGCATATTTATTTTCATGTGGTAGAAATCTTCTAACGCTAGATTGCTCGTTTCAAAAACATTGCCATCACCAAGAAAAGACTGTGCTCTCCCCTTTGCTATTAAATATGCTATTCTTTCATTCTCTAAACATGTTCAAACCATTGCAATAAAATTCTTGCACTTTTAGCAAGCAGTATTTCTTCTTCTCCGAATTCTTTAAGAATTGCATTTTTTGCTTCTGCCAATGGGTTACATGAAATTATGACAAGGTGACTTTTGATGTTAAATCTACGAATTAAAAGCAACATTTTGAATTTCCTTAAACACGGTTGGTATACATACTTTTTTTCGATGATGTCACCTCCATTTTTTTCGTCTGAGGCGTCATTCTTAAGATTTCCATCTACGTACCACTTTACAGTTGGTTCTGGATTTCCTGAAAAAAGAAAATGATAACAAGATATAAGTAAATTATAATTGCAGATAATATTTAAAGATCATATTTGGTGTCTGCTTTCGAAGGCATGAGAACGATAATGTCTAGATAAAGGCCGAAAATCTAATTTTAATTTAACCATGCCTCGGAAGAGGAAAAAATACCCGGTACTACAGAGTAAAGAGCAACCTTATGGAAATATTTGTTTAGCGGCAAAATCGAGCATTTATTTTTTATAGCGATACCGTAGAATGTTATAAAATGTCATTTGAAAACGATTGTCAATAATAATAATAATTGACCATAATATGTAAATAATCTTATTATTAATCCACCTTCTCATACAGGTACTTATGAATTGTTACGTAACTAGTAGATTCGCGCTAGCGTCAGTCGCTGTTTGTAAACTAGTTCCTACTTATGCATTCGCAAAATTTCCCTCCATGTTGCGGTCCGAAAGTTTACTTTCGTATCGTGAATGATAGACACTATCTATCGATTCACGATAGATACTATCTATCGTGAATATTAGAGCACTTTTGTTTCAAATTGTAAGGAGTTTCGCCCACGATATCCATCGTATCGGCCAAAAGATCCGGCAAAACACTTTTTCACTAAACTCCTCAGACCTTTTTTTGATCAGCATATTTATCAGTTAACCAATTTGTAGGGATCGAGCATTCAAATTCAACAAGCTTTTTATATTAACTTATTCATTTCTAATTATCCTCACGCAAGCAGTCATTTAACTTCTGAATTCCATTGATGCGACTCCCTTCACCTCACAACTCCCTGAGTATTCGACATCAGGATCCTCCATTCTATTAGCAGAAGTAGTAGTGCTTTACAGGTACGGAGCCTCTTAACAGATGACTAAGGTGATACTTCAAGCAGAGTTACCCTTCGACGATTTTACCAGTGGTCGGTAATACAAATACCTAACACGGATACGGCTCACTAATTAAATACTATTCTTAGTGGCGCCAATTTCGAGTTTATCAGATAATTACCCTTGTTTGGTAATGTTGTTTCTGCAAGTAATGTTATAGAATTCATTCGCCTATACAGAGTTGGAAGTGGAACAGTGGCGAGTTAGGTATAAGTTAGGGATATAAAGCTCCTGTGGGACATCAGCGCGCGCATTCAATTATACTATACGAGAAAGTCGTGAGAATGTACAGTATACGAGGCGGCGCCGTACCTACATATTCCGGGTGCACACACCAAAGGAAAAGACGATTTGATGCAGTACCGACAAGGAGTACGGCGCGGCGTTGAAACAGAATCGGCCCATGGAGGCGCTGATATCCCAAGTGTGAGTATGTGCACGCGGAAACCGAATTAACGTCGCCGGGTTTTACAACTTTCTGGTGTAATACTTCAGCTTGAACTACCTACGTCTAAAATTTGGCAATTTTTTATTCTCGCGCCTGGAGCTGTTGAGAGAATATCAATTAAATTTTTGGTCAAGGAAATAGTTCTCGGAAACCTACTACAGATGATGCCACTATCAAATTAGTCTTTGTCTCTACCCAATCGGTCTCGCAACCTTCCATCAATGATGAAGATTTATCAACCATCCGTAATGCAGACCTCCACTATGGCTTGATGTGCGTTCAGTACGAGAGGTGTCTACTTCAGAGGAATCTGAACTAAACGAAAAAAAATACATTCGTGATTTTCATTTTGTTTATATTCTGCTGAAACGTAACTATATTTAGTTGATTTAGCGCTATATGACACCTTTGCGCTGGAGAGTACTTATACGTACCTGGTCGTACCACAGAGCCGCATTCAGGATGTGATATCTATAACGGACACTCTCCGAAGCAGATATAAACAGTTCATCCGGCAGATTTGGTCTTCTGAACTGTCGGCGAAAAACGAGGTATCTGTAACGACTCCACGGGCGAAGAACGAGCTCAGATCCCTTGACATTGGGACACGAAAGGTTATGCATAATAACGAAAGCATGCAACTTTAGTCCTCTGTTAAGCGACTCTACATCTCACGCTGTCAATGTGGGCAAGGAATACTGAAAGGTTTGGCATGAAAGGTTTTATTTTGGAAAGTCAGGACGGTGTCATTTTCAGTTTAGCAAACCATTTTACCCACATCCCGCGCATCTAGGACACATACTATCTAGTTTTTCAGCTCATGCGGGAACAACCGCATAGAAAGGCGGCATTTAGCGTGCTGTATTATCATATCTGTCACTTTTACGGCATTAGTTTTAATGCCGCTCCACTAAACGCTCCTAGGGAAATCGAGCCAATAGTCGAGACTGAAAAGTACCGCACAGATTGGAATTTCATATTCTCGACAATTGTTTTTGTTGCGCACTCGTGCTCTGACATAGTTCTCTTTGATTTTCAGAAATGAACCATGTTATTTATCGAATTTTCGGCACCAGATGACCACAATATCATAGCTAAAGCAACTTAAAAGAAAGAGGTATAGAGACCTTAAAAGGAAGTTTCAACGGTTACACCCAGAATATTCTGTTAAATTTTTCGTCCTTATCATCGCAGATCTTATAGGTGTCAAGCTTCCACTAGTTAATAGCTTAAAAAGCATCCTTGCATGTCGACAAGATGTTAAGACACTTGCGGGCCAGATGCAGTAGGCGGTAATCTTTGGGTTGCTCCGTGTCCTGAGGGGGCACAAGAGTTTCGCCAAACCCGACATTGACCATTTATCTCACGGTCATGATATGTTGTTACAGCTGAAATTTCATCGTGATTTCGATAGAAGCGGGTGCAGTTTTTCAGATTAGCGCACGCTTCTGGTTAAAAAAAAAGAGTTTAAACATTCAATGTGGTCTTTAACTTAGAGCAAGTTCCGTCTATAAAAATGACACTGGCTTCTAGTGCAACTGCGGTACCTCACAATTGTTTCCATGTCTCACGACTATAAGATGAGTGGCCATAGGATAAGACTAAATGGTGCCGGCAAAACACTCGTGTGCCTTGAGGATCGAAAGCGGTCAAGCAAAGATTTTTTTTTCTTCTTGACTGAGAGACTGTAGTTCGCAGGAGCCGAGAATTCGATCACGAATGTAGTTCGTTTCTCGGAATCCTGGGGAAAAATTTCAGACCTCAAGTAGAGATAAGTCCTTCCCATGAGAGTTGCATACTTGAATTATATATTTTTAAGGTACTGACCTTGTGCATAGTAGGTCTGTCAGCACGAAGGTGATTAATAGCAATAATGTTCACGATAGATCTGTAGGTCATTCATATATGATGATGATGAGTGACCATAGGATAAGACTAAATGGTGCCGGAAAAATCCTCTTGTGCCTTGAGGATCGTAAGCGGTCAAGCGACCATTATTTTTTTTCTTTTTGACTGAGAGACTGTAGTTCGCAGGAGCCGATAATTCGATCACGAATGTTGTTCGTTTCTCGGAATCCTGGGGAACAATTTCAAACCTCAAGTCGAGATAAGTCCTTCCCATGAGAGTTGGATACCTGAATTGTATATTTTTTAGGTACTGACCTTGTGCATAGTAGGTGTGTCAGCACGAAGGTGATTAATAGCAATAATGTTCACGATAGATCTGTAGTTCATTCATATAAAATATATGGTTAACCTTGTGCTTTCTTTGATTAGTCTCCGCGCTGAGGTACCAGGAGAATTAAGTAGTGCAATAGCTGGTGGCAGAATTGTAACGAAAAAGTGGAGAGGGCCTACGATGTAGCCCTGAAAGTCGCTTCACTCGAAGAATACGTTGCTCATTGCTACACTATATTTACCAGATGAGACAGTAAATCTGGTATTCCAAATAAGCATCTATCTTTCAACGCATCTCACTCTTTACGGGTGAATATTGAAGCTTTCCAAGAGGCAGATGATAGGCTATCGTTGGTTGAGTTGAAAGCTTGCTGACAGTCAGTCCAGGCCATCGATAAAAAGCGCCGATGGAATGCTGCGTATTTGCAGACGCACCTGTCCCTTAGTTGATCTGAAATTGCTTCCGCTACAAGTTGAATTCTGTGAAATATAATATCGTTAAAAGTTGGAAATGATGATCGACCATTTCGCTATCTAGTGCCAAAAATAAGAACTAAAAAGATGAGGTAGAATTTCAGAGATGCATTTCAGTTTTTGCATTAAGGTGCTTTTGTCATTATTTTGATGAGTTTAATAATAATAATCGTAAAAATACTTTAATGCAATACTACATTTTATGTTTAATATTTCACCTACAATCTCTAGTTTCGATTTTTGATACCACATAGCGTACCGCCGTTAAGCCATTGACAATAGCTGCAAAGATCTCATACAGCGGATTCTAACATGTTTTTGGCCTCTGGGGCCTGCAGATAAAAAATCCCCTTTTTTCGATAGAGGTGCAGTGCACCCTAACACGACTCACTCCGAAATGTGCGTCTGCGTTTTTAAATGTGAGGTGAATATGCGGGAAAGATGATGGTGTGCGGAAGTAAATTTCTTTTATCCGAATATCTTGATACCACATAGTCCTGCTGCGGAGAAATTCTTCGCGCTACTTAGTACTTTCTTCATAATTTCGGCAAGAATTTCTGGATATACCTATTGTTATGTTGTGAAGTCGCCACAAAGCTCCTTGTTGCGAATGCCGTTCTCAAAGCGTTCTTTTGAATTTATGTTGAACCTCGCAAGCCTTTCTTCAAAAACTTACGACCTCTTTCTGCTCAAGCTGAATTTTAACAGAAACAGGGTGATAGATAAAGATGTGCGATACGGCAGCGAGAAATTGTTGATTCTCTCATGCTTGCGTCAAATAACAGTGATCATATATTCTGTTTAGTCAAGCCACTGTAGTTAACTTTTTTTTTACAGTAGTTTCAACGGTATTTCTGTCTTCAGCTCGCACTATTGATGTTCTACTGCTTATTGTTTGTCGCAGATGTTCTTGCTGGCCAACCTTTTGATTTGTGAGATCTACTTTACCATCTCGCAGCTCACCATCATCACCGACCTGCATGCTGTGGCTTCCGGCAGTGGCTCCAGGGACACCCTTGCGATTCTCGGAAAGCGACGAGTGTTTCAAATATTTAACCTTTTCTCTGCGTTATCGGCCTATCTCACACGGGAAATCCTATCAGTAGCAATGCTTCAGTCAACGAAGCCATCAAAGTTATGAAAAGAAAGTTCTTATTTGTTGAGAAACGTCGATACATTTCGCCACAAAATTATAGCTTCATTAATTCTGTAAAAAGCATGAAAGTGCGCATTTGGATCCAAATTGTTATATAGAAGCCTACTTACCAAAAAGCTTTAGTAGACATTGAAAACAACATTTTCCATCGTGTTAAAAAGTAAGTAAGAAAGTAAGTGTGAGTTTGATTTCAAATTGACCAGGACCGAGTGGGACATTTGACTATACCATCAATTTTGACCTTGCGGTCAATTTTAAGGTCACGTGCAGGTGAGACCCTTTTCTTAAATGAGAACCCCTATTTCTGGCTGCGGATTAAAAGGAACGGGAAATTTCACGTCAAAAATGACCTGTGGAAAAATATTTTTGGTGACCTTGGAAAGGTAAAAAATTAAGGTCAAATGTCTGATAAACAACCAGATGCCCTTTTTCTGAATGGTATTGGTTTTTCAGGGCAAACAAACGTTCAAGATGCTTCCCAAAAGTTAATTAAATGTTAAGGTCACCTTGACCATCATAACATTTAGGTCAATTTTCCAGTTCACTCGAAGGTCAAGACGATTTTTGTTAGATTGAACTCTATGTCCGGATGAATTTTTTTGTAAACTGGAGACTGTGAACTTTTATCGCAACCCCCTCAAACATACTCAGACAGTAACAATCATTTCAGATGAGATGTAAAGACTGTGACTATGTAGTTACGAAAGTGACAGTCGTGACAATGTCACTTCTCTGTGACTGGTTAAAAAAAAGACACTTTGTCCTTACTTTTAGCATTACCCAGAAACAACGGCTTGAGCGTAGTAAGTCCTGTTTCCGTTGGGTTGCTTTCTTGACGTCTTTCAAAACAATCCACAGTTTTCAGCAAAGTTTCTCGAGAGATGGCTGCGCAAGCTGCCCGAATCTTTTCCATCATGTCTTCTCTTGTTGTGGGTCGCTGAGCAGAAACGGCATTTTTAATATAACCCCATAAAAAGAAATCAGGCGATGTTAGATTTGATGAGCATGGGGGCCATTCGAATAGACCTCCTTTTGCAATCCATCTTTCATTGAAATTAAGGTTCAAAAATTCACGTACAATGAGTGCAAAATGTGGCGTAGCACCATCTTGTTGAAGCCACATTCTTTGACTTGTGGCTGTCAACGTTCTACAGTAGTCCAGGTGAATGGTCCCATTATAACTCTAAGTAAGTGTGTCTGTCAACGTTTCCGTCAGAAAAGTAGGGTCCAATTAAAGAGCCATTTACTATTCCGCACTACACCATAATCTTAACATTCTTGATACTGTACTTTGTGTTATACCTATCTCTCTTTTAATTTGTCGAGTCCTGATTTGTGGATCAGCTCTTTCAGTCAAAGTACTTATTGTTAAATTAGTAGGCTGTCTTCTGTCTGGAAACCGATCACCGTAAAGTCTTGATGCAGCGGCGTATTTTGCGCGACATTCCCTAAAATTAGAATCATATCGAGGATTTCAGTATGTATGTAATCAGCCATATTGCGAAATTTCTCTGGAAACTATCAAAAAATCACAACAATTGACAATACCTAATTTTTTTCACTTTTAAATGTTGCAAATTACGAATATGAAATCGGCAGCATTTAGAATTTTGAAATAATAAATTTTTCCTGCATGAAACTCCGCACAAGATTATTATTTCAATTAACAAAAAAGCTTAACACCAAATGTTAATGAGGCCGCGAAGAAGCATCAATATCAGGGAATCAAATGCCTCGCGATGGAGTGTGAATTTAGTCAACCACTCTCACGAAAAACAAATGTCTCCCACTACACTGCGATCGGTCAGGGCGTACATAAATCCTTTTAAGCTGACTTATTTTATCTCTGATCGTTTTAAATTATTGATTTTCAATTTTTATGCAATGACCAAAGTTAAAATAATTGAGCTCAAAAGGATTTATGTACGTCTTGACCAATCGCAGTGTAGGCCGGCAATTGTTTTTCGTTAGAGTGGTTGACTAAATTCACACTCCAAGGATAAAGTCCCTGAAGGTCATGATGGTCAAGGTGATGTATATCTTAACATTTCATCGACTTTTGTGAAGCATCTTGAACGTTTTTCAACCTAAAAAATCAAGATAATTCAGAAAAAGGGGATTTTCAGACATTTGACCCTAATTTTTCACCTTTTTAAGGTCAGAAAAACCATTTTTACACAGGTAATTTTTGACGTGAAATGTTCCTTGCTTTTTAAATCCACAGTTAAAAATAGGGGTTATTATTTTAGAAAAGTGAGTTACCTCGATTTGACCTTAAAAATTGACCTGAAGATAAAAATTGATGCTACTGTCAAACCATTTCTTCTTAGATTAAGTATTTTATAACATATTTGGGATTAAAGATTAAAATGGGTCACCATGTATAATACAAAAGGAACAAGATCCACCATGGAAAATTAGGATGGATATATATATATATATATATATATATATATATATAT
>JAAAKG020041038.1:0-18995 GCA_010014905.2 Druon quercuslanigerum
CTTGTGGCAAAGTCTATATTGGAGAAACCGGGAGAGCGGTGAGCCAACGTATAAAGGAACATGAGAGTAAAGTCAGATTAAAACATTTCACGCAACTAGCACTAGCTGAACATTATATGGAAAGAGGACATTACATCTTATTTGACAAAACAACCGTCATCGCTAAAACACACAATATTTTCCCAACAAAACATAGAGAGGCAATCGAAGTCTTAAAGCACCCTAATAACATCAATAGGGACAAAGGTTATAATACCAATCCGATTTGGCTTTCCGTTTTCCCGGATTTTTTAAATAAGACTTGTTTGGCCAATCAGGTACGTCCTGTCTCCATGGTGGAGCGCTCTGGCCAATTGCAGACATCGTAAATAGTATACATAAGAAGAACATAACCTAATCCCTCAGTTTCAGGTCAGTCCTGAAGAAGTGAACTGCAATGTTCACGAAACATCGGCAAAAGTCGTAGTTTTGTACACGATTAAAACCCGAAATATCTACTTTATTATATATTATTTATCCAAAATATAATAACTTTTAATGACTTACAAGCGAAAAGAGTCTGTAAGTAAATAATATTTGTTTTAACGTTTCGAAGATATTGTAAAAATATCGGCAAAGCTTTTAACTAATGGATTTAAAGACTCTTCTTTAAACTAAGAATTTTATAAAAACTGACATCGCTTTTATGAATTTTTGAATTTCGGTCCTAAACTGAAATTATGCAACACTTAGAATTGGATAGTACTGGCTCTTATAAAATTCCGTGGATTTATATAATTTTTGAAAAATGCTTTGCTCTTTTGTCTTATCTATCATTTAATCATTGACTAATTCGTAAATTTCAAAAATATAATTTTAATAATCTTTTCAAAGCGTTCCAAGTATGAACTTTCTTCACAATAAAAAAAGGAAAAGAAAAGCTTGCGTATTCTGTTCAGTATCCATTGACGTGACTAACAATAACTTTTATATTTTAAAACAGAAGTTAGTGAATATAAAATTAAAATTTATTTCAGAGCGGCAGAAACTTATTTGCCAAATAATTTTTAAATCCATTTTACTTTAAAGCTTTATGAGAACTTTTTGTGTTGTTTTTCATCGACGTGACGTCAGCTGACAAGATGTCTGCATTTTGAGGGCCAAACAATATAACCAATTGCATGGGATACAACATAATTTTTTTTTATTACGTAGGGAATAGTGATTACTCACCATACGCGTATTAAGATATTTATTTTTATTTTTATAAAGCTATTTAATTAAGTCATAAAACCTCACAGTGAAAGTATTTTTTCCTTAACTAAGAAAGAAGAAAGTTTGGCTTCATGCAATTGGTGTCATTGTTTGGTACTCGTTGTGCAGACAATTTGGAGTCTTAGATTTCGCCCGCCAAATCTTAAATTCCTAATCACGACTTGTTACGATCCTGAATTTTGTTTAACAGATTTAGGTTAGGTTTATATCTGCGTGTTCACACAACGAACTTGCGAGATTAATTAATTAAAGGTTTATTTGACGTTCTTAATTTATTTAAAACTATTCTTTTTCAAAGTTGTGTATATTTATCAATTTCAACATTTTTACTTGTTTTTATGTTTTAGGAAAAAAAATAATAACTAAATAAACAGAAATAAAAGACAAAAATTGAATTCACACTCGAAATTTTTGTAAAGGAAGGGGAAAAGTAAAAAAACATAAATTTAAATTAGTTTTAAAAGCAGTGTTTTAGGATTTTAAATCCTTAGATAATGCGGAATCATTTTTGTTCAACTTTTAGTGCTTTAATTTACAATTACTCAGTATTTATTCTTTAAATTGACCCTTAATCGTTTTGTTAATCCATAAATTTGTCTTTTCTTTTTAAGGTCAGAGGTACAATCTAGAACCTACTTCATCAGAATGGTATATTAATTATGCTACCACTTGCTTAAAGGTAGATGTTACGAACTCAACCCCGACTGATATGAGCCTCATGCCAAAAAATGCACATGTACCTGCAGAAAATTCAGTCGGATTAGAAACAGTAGCTAGTATAACATTTAGGTTGTTTAGAGATATTCGTAATTTAAATATTACTGGAGCTAAACTTGTCTCTTACGCACGGATAGCTCCATGAAAATTATTCTATAGTTTACAGGCCAAGAATATAATCTAGTCATTATATATAATTCCTAGGCATTATATTTGATGCCTGCCCGTTTCGGGCAAAGTATGTAATTAAATCCCTAGTATATAAATTGTCAGGGCATTCTATATAATACCAAGGCATTACATATAATGCTTGGCACGAGATAGGTGCGGTATGTGTTCTTGATTTTGAATGTAATGATGTATTTAAAATTTGTTTTGCATGAACATTTATAAAAACCTTGTCCTATTAAAAAGTAATGAATAGCATCATCAATTTTAATTTGCATTTTTCCAAAAATCTTTAGGTTTTTTGTAATAAACGCTTATTAAGCTTTAAAGAAATTTGTGACAGGTTATTTACTATTTTATTTAACTTTTACATTCATAAAAAAATGTATTGCATTAGTGCAACAATAGGGTAGTCCAAATGCATACCTGTACGCTTCGAGAATGTTTTTGAATATAATTCATAATAAATTGTACTTTTCAATTTAAATAAATTGTCAGTTGAATAATATATAGGAAATTTTGCCATAAGAACAACCGCTGGAATTTGACGAGATCGGAGGCTAATCTGTAAAATTGCACCCGATCCCAGCGAAATCGCGGTAAAATTTCAGCCATCACCACGTCTGCCGACCCCCTCAGACGCTTTGTACATAAAAGCTCCTTTTCCCACTTCTTCATGCTTCCTGACCATTTTAAGATAAGGGTCTCTTCCACTTGCGACTCTATGTAGTGTACCCGAAAAAATAATCATGTTGTACAGACATTCAAGATTAAATATTCCGCGACCAACTTGATAGCGTGTGATGTAGAGTCGTCAAACAGAAAACTTAAGATGCATGCTCTTGTTTATGTGCATAACCTTTCCTGCCCCGAATTCTTGGGATCTGAGCTCGTTCTTCGTCAATGGAACTACTCCAAATAAATAGAGGGCTGCCGGGACGGCAAGCCGTTTACATCTGCTTCGGAGAATATCCTTTATTAATGTCGCATCTTGACTGTGGCTCTGGACATGCCCAGGTACGTATAAGTCTCTCCAGGTACATGTAATTGCTCTTTATTTTTAGCATAGATCTTAAGATCATCCATGTTAAATCCGTGTAAAAAGAGGAGTGGGCTCATTAAGTTGCCCTGAAAGACATCTTTTTGAAAAATGATCTTGTCGGTTGTCACACGACCTTTTCAAGGTGAGATAGTAAATCTGGTTTTCCAAAGTGGCATCAATCTCTCTATGCACCTCACGATTTGCGGATGGACATTTAAGCTTTCCAAAAAACAGATGATAAGTTTATGGAAGGTTAAATCTAAAGCTTTCCAGTAATTAATCCATGTAATCGATCGGTCACGCTGGTAGTCAGACCTTGGCAGACACATCTATCGATAAGCAGGTTCTTCCGACATCCTGCTACGTCTTTCTTTGACCCGCTTTGTTCATACTTTTCTTTCCTCACAGGTCCGATTGCCCGAACAATCCTATCATTTAGGGTAGCTGTTAATATCTTATACAGTGTGTTTAGACAAGTGATTTACCTTTTATTCTCAAGGTCAGCTGAATTGCCCATTTCTGGCAGGAGTACTGTGCGCCCTTTCACCTACCACTCCGGAATTAGCTCTTCTAACTTCAAATATGAGGTGAAAATACAGGCCAGATGGTAATAGTTTAAAAGAAACTGCATCCACCAGCTGGTCTTGATACTATCGAATCCTAAAGCGGAATAGTTCTTTATACCTCTCAATACTTTTTGACCGCCTCGGTATTGATGGTTGGGCATTCTCCCTCAGATGTGGTTATGAGGGAATCACACAGCTTCTTGATGCTAGTTAAGCTCTCTAAATATTCGCCAAGTCTATGTTGCACTTCCTCGACTTCTCTCCAAAAGATTTCGACCTGCTCTGGCTTAGGCTAGTAATCGACAGAAACTGGAGGGTCTTGGAAGATTCGAAATGGGTCAGCGAGAAACTGTTGATTTTCTCTGACCTAGCTCTCCCTCCACTTAACAATATGCTGCTTTATAGTCAGCAGCGTTGATTTGTTAATTGTGTGTTATATAGTCAATCATACACTAAATTCGGGACGATGACTGTCTGGCCCAGTCTATCTTTATAAAGAGTTGATTCATTCCTCTTTTGGTCTTATCATCAACCGTTAATTTTGTTTTACGCTTGGCATCGCTCATAGCTCTAGCTGTATTATAAACAATACAATTAGTAGTCTAGAGGTCGGATTTTTCAGAACATTGTTCGCGAAGCTCTTTGTCTATTTCAGTCCGATCATTAGGCTTCAAAGAAATTTGGGTGCTGATATTTCTCTGGGTCATAAAACATCGCTCGTTTTTTATCGCATGTCTGCCTATAGTTAGTCTTGTCACCTCTGTTTTACCGCTGCCGGCTTGTTCTGGCTCTAGTAGAGTAGGCGCTTTCCTTACATAGCCCCTTTTTTGGAGTACTTCGGCATGGTTTCACAGACGTTAATGCGAAAAGTGCGATAGCTTTGAGTGTTTCTCGCACCACAGAGCATGCAGTCGTGCCATGTAATTTTCTCGTTCAACGGTTACACTCGCATCGTAGCATTCTAGCAAGTTGTGATTTTGTCGCTCCGTCTGCCTGAAACCCTCACGATTGCGCCGATCCATCGCATTGAATCCATCCTTATTAAATTCGCCGGCTCAAGAGGGGTCGGAATTGTTGGTTGACCCTTTGTCAGGAGCCCTGCGCGTTGTATTGCTTTGAAATGGACTTCCTACGACTATGCTTAGTGTTATCATTTTTGTTCCCACCAGGAGCTAGGCAAAAGGTTTCATCTATTCTTGCAAAGCAAGAATACGGCTAAATACAAGAATACAAGGCAAGAATACAAGGATACGGTTGCTTACTCTAAAAGGTTGCACGGTATCTCAGAGTCACCATTTAAGACACTTAGCCCTGGTACTATTTAGCTTTTGCCACGATTTGTCATATATAGAAAAAATTATTAAAAGCATTGCTCAGCAAAGTCATCAATAAAATAATTAAAATTTAAGAAAAAGTAGAAATTTCTTAAATTTACAACATTTATTACACACTTTGCTTGATCTTTGGTGGGCGTTATACATAATGCTTAGGCAATCTGTATGATAGAGACTATTAAAAACTTTGCGTGCACTCTGTTGGACATTATGTATAATGCCTAGGGATAATATGAAAAAAATATATATATATACATTTTGCGGAATTATATACTTTAACTGTAACATACACATAACATAAACACAAAATATATACAATTTTTTAAATATTTTCCTCATGTATATTCCTGAATAAATATACGAGATCTACTTAAATTACTCTTGCAATCTTATTTTCGGTTGTTATGATCGAAAGTGAATATGATTCGACGAGTTTCATTTTTTGTATTGTTTTGTCCTTTGTTTGAAAGGACTTTTGTAATTTTAGGAGGCAGAATAAATATTTCTTATGGGAATCTGTTTTGCCGCCAAATTATAGTTTGTAACATATAAATAGCATTTACCTGGGTTTAAGTCAAATTTAAATAACTTTAAACACCAAGGATTCGAAACTATAGCTTCAAGTAGAAATTAAACCAGAAGAAATTTTTTTTAAATATGATTGATTTAATTGCAAGTTAATTCTAGTTTTGAGCATTCATTTGTGGATGAGCACATTTTAAACCTTAAAAGCTAAAGTTTGAATTTCTTGTTTGTAACAGGTGATAATGATATTATTTCAATTCTATGAATTTTTTTGCAGTTTTTAAATGGAAAATTGCTTCTTAATCATAAACTATAACCTTAAACTGATAATTTGCTTTTTAAAGTAATTGTTTAAACAATTTGTCATTGTTCTTAGCATTTTTCACTTAGAATAGAGTCAAATTATTAATTAGGCTAAGTCAATAACTAATTAAGGTCAAGAAAAATAATTGTTAAAAAAATATATTATTACTGTTGCTGACAATATTCAATCTGAATAATGCTAGAAACATCAAAATGCTGATTATATCTTAGAATGATGCTAGATCATTTGATAAAAGTAATGTGCACTATTGGCAAATTTTTATTTCCTGATATAAGTCGATTGTTATGATAATAACATAGTATTACTTGAAAAATAAAATAAACTGATTTCTTAATAGAAAGTCAGCGTATAAGGTATATGACAAGTATTCTTTTTTAATTTTTTCTTTTTTTCTATTATATGAGGAATTATTATATGTCAGTTATATAGGCTCAACACATTGAAAATTTTCTTAACTCTGGTAACTGCTCTTTTACCTAATTATTATTTTTTACAATTATTCCAGGATTTTACTGATTAGTTGGACTCGTGAATAAGTCCAACTATTTGCCAAAAGGGCGCGAGGGAGTTTTCACCAAAACTACCAAAATTAATAACGAAAGTAACACATTATTTCACTGCTCTGACCGCTCCGATGGAGTGGTGTAAGTAAGGAGTGACGCACAAAAGAGGGGTTAGGTTAGATAAGAATTATATGCAACATCACAATTTAACATAATACACTACTTACTTAGAATTAATTCCTGAACCGATATTATACATAGCGGGGAATCGGTGTCCACAGATTTGTACGAGAGTATGGCTCAAACGCTGCAATTTTACTGAAACATTTTCAATTATATCAAACGTGTGCACTCTACGAAGTATGACACTATATAAAATGAATTTTCTTTCCTCGTCATTCAAATAACGGACGCGCTGACTCGACTATGATTTTAGGTTTTCTGACACACAGCTATCACCTTTTCAGAAGTCAGCGAAGGATAAGTTTCAAGGGCGCGAGTCTACCACTTCGACACACGACGTCCTTTCTTTTGTCTTGAGTATCATTTTTAAATTCTCTTACGCCTTCAAAGGCAATAATCACCATCGGAGTCAGAGTAACAAATGAGTTTTAGATTAGCCTCTCCGCTCACCTAAAACGTAAGTCAGAGCTCCTCTAGTATCCGAGAATTATACTAAGACTGGTGAAGTGAGAGGGACCGAGAGGGAATGAGATAGCCGCCAGTTGGCGACAGGTTGGCCACAAGTTCAATCCTTCTCACTCGCCGTTACAATATCTGCCTAGAAACATGAAGATCCGTATCAGCACTGTGTTTCTTATAATCACGATGTTTCATCATTTTGCTGGTAAATGTACATAATATAATACAGCTTCTAAATCTAAATACAATATATTATATGTTTCTAGAATGATACGTCGAAAACTATTATTCTAAAGTTCAGTATTAGCAATTACTGAAACCCTTATGGTTAACATATGTTAGACGCAAAGACTCTTGCATTTTCGATTTGCCATAAATGACAGTTTTTTTATTTTATAGCTTCAACATTTCTAGTTTTTTAATCACGTGTTCTCGATTTCTCTTATGCATGATATTATGTCACTTCTGAAGCTCTTGTTTAATTTTTAAAGAATTTTTAAAACTTAAACTTTTGGGTTGTTTATTCATGACTATGGCGAAACTAAAATGAACTAAGATTAAACATTTTAATTTATTAACATTCAAATAATAGATTCATTACTTTTACGATGATTTATTATGATAAAAGAGATATTTCGGATTTCAATTGTGTACAAACTCTACGATTCATTTGATTGGCCAGAGCACCCCTCCATGTAGACAAGACGCACCTGATTGGCCAATCAAGTCTTATTTAAAAAATCGGTGAGAACGGAAAGCCAAATCGGATTGGTATTATAACCGCTGTCCCTATTGATGTCATTAGGATGATTTAGGATTTCGATCGCTTCTCTATGTTTTTATTAAAAAATATTGTGTGTTTTTCTCAAATTTGACATTTGGTCAACATTGGACCGCATATCATTTAACCAATTTCAACGGATTAAAGATCTTCAAACACAAAAACAAAGAATACAATTTGACAAATTACTTTCAATAAGGCAAACACCACTAACTAACACAGTAAAAACATCTGCGACCATCCTTTCAGTAATGAAATGATTTCAGTAATGAAATGATTTCAGTCTTATCCAAATCACACAATTTTGCATTAGCTCACTTTAAAATTCCGAAAGAAGAAATCATTAGTAATTTTCAAAGCACAATCTATATACCCTTATACCTGAAAAAGCAAATGACATACAACGTAGGACGGCCAAGATTTTATGCTCAGCCGAAATGCCCTCAAAATTAACAAAACAGGAAAAAATTTGAAATGAAAGAACTCAATCGGAATAAAAATATTATAATATTACCCGTCGATAAAGGCAAAAAAATAGTAAACATGAGTAAAGCAAAGTATAATAACAAAATCATGGACAAGCTAACTGATGATACATACAAAAAAATTAAGAAGGACCCCATAAAAACAATAGTCAATAAAAGAAAAATTCTTCTAAAAAACACTAAGCTTGACAGAGAAACAATATCTTAATCAATACCTACTAATGCCACCTCTCCAAGTCTTCACAGACTCCCAAAAATAAACTGAATCTTTTTAAATGAAACTCTGTTACTCACTTCCAAAACTCTTTTGACTTTAGTAAAAAGACACGACAGATTCGCATTAAACCAATCTACCAATCTCTGATACAATTGATATTATTAAATCTTTTGCAAACTTTCCCTTCAAGCTTATACCTTTGATAGAGCACTGTCTCAATAATAGTTACTTATATTTCAACAAGCAATTCTATCAACGAACCTGAAGAGCAGCAATGGGATCTCCAATCTCACCTGCAATACCCAACATCTTTATGGAACATCTAGAAACAAAAATCTTTAATAAATCCAAACTTAAAGCAGAATTTTAGTTCCGTTACGTCGACGACACTCTTGCCATCTGGCGACATGAACTATATGAACTAAATAAGTTTTTCGATTTCATCGACCAATTACATCCTAATATCGAATTCATCATGGAAATTGAACGAAACAGAAATTTTCCTTTCTTGGACGTACTAGTTAACAAAAAATCAGATAATACATCAGGATATAAAGTTTACAGAAAACCCACTCATACAAAAAGATACCTACATGTCTCCTCTCACCATCACCTATCTCAAAAACATTCGGTCATTGACTCCCTTGTGTACAGAGCTGTCTCCATAACAGATAAAGGTAACTTACAAAATGAATTAAAAAAAGTTGAACAAATACTAATACAGAACGATTACGCAATGAAACAAATTCATAATGCAATAAAAAAATACACCCAAGAAAACAATTTAAAAGAACCTAATAAAGAAGGAGAGAGAAAAACGACCACTCTTCTACCCTACATCCAAAGTGACACAGAACAAATAGGAAGAATTCTCAACAAACACAACATCCAAACCATATTTAAACCACATGCGAAAATAGGACAACTTCTAAACAATCCTTAATACAAAAAGGCACCTCTTAGTAATCCAGGAGTATATAAAATCCCTTGTTCTTGTGGCAAAGTCTATATTGGGGAAACCGGTAGGGCGGTGAGCCCACATAGCACTAGCTGAACATCATATAGAAACAGGACATAACATTTCATTTGATAAAACAACCGTCATTGCGAAAACACATAATATTTTTTAAAGAAAACATAGAGAGGCAATCGAAATCTTAAAGAACCCTAATAACATCAATAGACACGACGGTTATAATAAGAAATCCAATTTGGCTTTCCGTTCTCCCGGATTTTTTAAATAAGACTTGATTGGCCAATCAGGTGCGTCCTGTCTCCATGATGGGATACTCTGACTATTCACAGGCATCGTAGAGATCTTATGCATAAGAACAACATAACCTAATACCTCAGTTTCAGGTCAGCCCTGAAGAAGTGAATTGCAATGTTCACGAAAAGTTGGCAAAATTGGTAGTCATATACACAATTGAAACCCGAAATATCTCTTATATCATAACATTCAAAAAGTATAGTAGGTAGGTAAATCATAACAGTAAAACTTTCTAATATTTTTGAATTTCTTATAAATTTATCATCACTGTTTTTGTTTCTGTTCTAAAAAATTATACTATTAACATTTTTCAATAAGTCAAACAAATAAATCGTTTAGAGATTCTAGGAGTGACCATTATAATCAATATGACCCGTATGACCAATACCATATAGTTTCAGTTTACGACGTAGAAGAGAACGGTCTGGGTCACTCCCAGAATCTCTAAACGATTTTATTCTTTTAATAATTAAAAATGTAAGTAGTTCTCTAGTTTTTTTAATAATGAAAAAGTCACCACTTACAAAAATGTTGATTTAATTAACTTTTGGCCAACTTCAATAACTTTCAAATTTTCGTTTTCTATTTCTTGTACCATCTAAACCGGAAACTATACATTTTCTCAACCAGAGATCAGAACTGTAGTAACGATGTACTAAGAAGAATAAATGTTTCATAAAATTTTTAAAAGACTCCACCCAATGTAAATCAAATTGTGGACTTAGAAAGAATAGCAAAGTAAAATTGGTTTACATGTTTTCAGTACTTCAGCTTATAGTTGTTTCGTGGTTAGTTTTGAAATTGACATTCAGCCTTTTTAAAATTTCCAATCTTTGGTTTTCTTTAAAGAACTGAATGCAATGGAGCCGGGAGAAGGTTCATCTTCAGGAGATCGACGAAAGCTAGGGCGACCGCGAGGGTCAGTAACAAAACGAATACCAGGGCAAGTGCTGGGTCGACCGCGTGGGTCAGTGACAAGGCCAGGGTCAAACCTAAATCAAGATCAATTGCGATTTGAAGATCCCAGTGATGGTCCACCACATAGAATTGTCTACTATGGTCAAATCAAGATCAAAGTGTGGCTAAGCGGTTCTTTAGTTCAAAAAACTATCTATCCATACAATTATATTCCTCAAGGACGATATTATGGAAATAATAATTTTTTAGTCCGTACGTTAAAAAGATCTGACATAACACTAGTGGCATATATCAGCCAGGATGAAAAGCTTATAGGTGTCCGACCACCAGCTTTAGCAGGTAAATGAGTTTGGGGTATGATTTTTGATACACGTGAAACCAGGATATCCGGACAGTATTATTTGTTTGCTTGCAAACTAATTACATATATTACATTTAAATTAAATTTTTTACGTTAGAGCTTCTGCACGAAAAAAACGGGAGGTCATTCTGACCATCTAGATGTTCGCACTGGCTATATTTGTGGTTTAACTATAGAAAAGCCTTCTAGATAGCGAAAGAGACTACCTCTAGATGGTTAAAAAAAGCTGCTATTAATTATTTCTTGGATTCGAAAAGCTAAGGACACGAGGTCTCTTAACTGGATTGTACGATTTCTAATATTGGAGTAAATTCAGAAATCAATCTCTCATTCCTTTTCGCATCATACTTAAAGTACGAACTCATGTGAAAATCCACATGAATTCCTAAATAATTTTTTAGGCTTATTAGGAAACAACTCGAAATATGAAAAATGTGGGTGACCGTACCTGAATCTTTATCCTGATTCTACTTGCAATCCTATTTTTATTTTAAATTTTCTCACTTACGGGCTTGGTCGACAGTGAACACGTGACCAAAACCAATGATCCGTTATAATTTTTTTTTTGTTTTTACCATGGCCAAAGACAATGATACATTTCCCTCAAAGTTCAAAATAAAAAAAGATGAAACAATAATTTGCATTAGTGTATTTTGTTTGATTCATAATTTTGATGAAAAAATTATCCACCAAAGAAATTTTGTATTCTATAATATGTTTATGATTTCAAAGAAAGTTGATTCATAAATTAATAAAATAAGATATTGCCGCTTGAGTAGTAAGCGTTTTCAGTTAATGTTTGGTAACATAAACTCCACTTTATCGACGTTGAAAGTTTCTTTTTTTGTCCGCCAGTAATTTCTGAAAATGCTCCAAAAATAATGATAGGTTACAAAATTTGTGTCAGTGCTCAGCATACGGGATTTAAAAAATCTTAAGTGCATTAAACCAAAAATAGCTGAAAATAACTAAAACTCGAGTTGTAATATCCTATTTTATCAACTTATCAATAAACTTTTTTTGAACTGATAAACATATTTATGTACATTAACGTTCTTTAGTGTTTTTTATTTAATATTCAAAATTCTTACACATTCAATTTTTACTCGTATAATTTTCTTCGACATTATTACTCAAACGAAATGTACGACCACACCTTATTGTCTAAATTTCCTATATTACAAAATTGAGAATTTCTCGCTCTTAAATTTCCAGATCAATTTTTTCGTGTTTTGTAAATTCACGAATTTTTAAAATATTTTTCAGCTCCAAAATACAATCTGGAACCTACTCTATCAGAATGGTACATTAATTATGCTACAACTTACTTCAAGGTACATGTTACGAACTTAACCCCGACTAGAATGAGCCTCATGCCTAAAAATGTACATGTACCTGCAGAAAGTGCAATCAAATTGGAAACTGTAGCTGGAATAACATTTAGGATTTTTAAAAATAACCTTTATTTTAATATTACTGGAGTTGAACTTGTCTCCTATGCCCGCATAGCTCCATGAAGATTATTCTGTATATTACAGCAAATTAAATAAGCCAGGCATTATATATAATCCCCAGGCATTATATGTAATTGCTGCTCATTTCAGACAAAGTATACAGGTGACTGGACTCTCCGATTTAAAAACAGATATTTTATTTGTGCAATAATAGGGTAGTACAAATGAATACCTGCATAACTCGGCAGCGTTGTTTAACTTGTTTTGATAATTACATATTTTCAGCGGTTTTTTTCAGAATTTTCCAATTTATTATCTACTTTGCAGTTGAAGCAAACAATAATGGATGATGCTTAAGTAAATAATTGTTAAAGCAACTTATTATTATTTATCACATTATTTTCTTATAAGAATCCTGGAAAGTTGCATTTTTTATGATTTTTTAAATTTTAGCCACTTTTCAATTAGTGTCAGGCAATAATAGATGCAATTTAATAAACATCATTCGCTTAACAAAATTATTTTTCTTTCTAACCATCTTCGCGGGAAGTGTGCTTTTTTATGCTTAGGTGCTTATTACGTCTGTTCTGCTCGATGCAATTGAGGAAAAGCTAAAAATAACGAAAAATAAAATCGAAATTATGGAAAGATCGGTCAGGTCCTGCAGTATAATTTTATTGCGGGTTGCTTATACGGAGAAAATGAAAAATTAATTACTCGGGAAGGTACTGGACATAGTAAGCACAGCTGGTGTTGACATCAAAGAACATGTGATTGCTTTTGTATACAATGTAGGTAATTTCTCTGCATCGAAGAACAGGCCAATTCTTATTAAGTTGTTCGACAAAGTGGCTAATTATGCAATATTAGAATTAACCATAGCAAATGATGAATCACCAGAATAAAGGAAAGCATAAAAGTTTATTTTATAGGCAAGATACTTACTCAGAATAAAAGGAGAAGGAACTACACTGAAGGGTCTTGAGGCTATGGGACACTACAAAATAATTTAATAATGCTAGAGATACTGTCATTAGGAATTAAAATAGAAGTGGTGCTGAACGGCCTAGCTCAGAATCTGCGAGTTTAAAGTCAGATGGCTTAATCGTATTGTATTTGCCCTTCATGCCCAGATCGTCCAGACAGAAAACAACTAAACATATGTAGCGGAAGGTAGAGGAATGTCCAACAAAGAAAGGCAAAATGGACTAAAAGCGATGTCAGAATGATGAAAAAAAGAACCAAGAAGACAAAAAATCAAAAGGAACCTTAATCTGCGTATAATTTTTTGGAACGTATACGGCTTTAAAAAATCGTCGAATCTCATGCAGCTCTTACTGGAAATAGATATTTTCTAAAGATAAATGTAAGCCATTGGGTGTTAGATGCTCCCATTACATGAAAGGAAATGGGCGCTAATATAGAAAAATCAGAGGTTAATAAAGCTCTGGACCCTAAAGGAATAAGCAGTGAACTTTGCAAAAATCTTCCTGAAAATTTGCTTATGTACCACTACTCGAAGTAAATGGATAGAGTCTAATTTAGTTTGAACCATTTTCTATCCTTAAGATTGAAATGGAAAAAACCCATTCATGTCTATCCGCCACTCATCCGCATGCATCCTTTTCTTTCCACTCCAAATCCCTATTCTTTTTCTATCCGTTGGACAATCAAAATCTTTTCTTTCTTCTTCAATCCCTACCTTATTATCTTAATGAATCCATTTCTATCTTTTCTGAAATATACGACAGCCCTATCTTCTTGAATCTCAGTCTTTCTATTTAAATGAATCCACAGCTTATTTAACTCTATAGTTTTCTATCCGTTGCGCAATATTAAATTTCGTCCCTCTTTTTTAAACCCTATTTCTTTATCCAAGTGAATCCATTTTAATCATTTTTCAAATATGAGATAGGCCTATGTTTTTGAATCCTATTTGTTCTATCCAACAGAATCCTCCGCTTATCCGCGTCTATCTTTAGCGAGGCGCGCGTTACTTGACGTGCATCTGTACAGTTAGTACTAGGCGGGTCCAGTAGAACCCTGACTGTGAAAGTCAGACACAAGTAAAATTATTTGCAGCGTCTTTAACTGGAGGGTCAGCAGATGCTATTCCAGAGTTCAAACTTCGAAACGGATGAGAATAATACATTTTTGAGTGGATTTAAATAGATAGAAACTAAAACGATATATCGTTGATAGTGGGTAGTCTAGGATAGATAAAGATAGGCACTTATAAAAAACAAGGATAGAAAAAGGTAGGCTCATGGGAACACAAGGGATAGAGTCCGTGATGGAGAAAGATTCTATCTATTCTATACGTTTCTATCTTCTTTAATCTTATTACTTCCATCAGGGACCGGAATGATCCAGCGAATTATTGGCCAATATCTCTAATAAACAGTGTAACTAAAATATTTGCACAGACCTTCCATGAACGTCTTGCAGATTGGGCTAAAACATTTTTTTTTACCAAATTATTAATCCGATTTTAAAAAGGAAAGAGGGTATATTGATAACATCTTTATACTAATCTATATTATACAGATTTATTGAAGTCGGCCAAAAAGAAAGATGTATGGTTTGTTATCAGCGAGAATTAGATTAGATACTGAACAACACTGTTCATTTTGTAACTAGCCTAAACCAAAAAACCTGAAACAAAATATTGGTTGAATATCCCGTCTACTACGCAGTAAGAACTAAGTTGAAAATTTCAGAAAGAATCATAACTATCCAACATTAGCATATTTAAAGATGGTTACAAAAAATAATAATAATTGTTTTAATTGATTAGGTTATTTATTTCTCATCCATTATTGCCTCACTCTTATTTCGAAAAGTGGACGATATTTTGAATATTTCAGAAAAAAATTCAACTTTCTAGCATTATTTAAAGAAAATATTATTAAAAATAATACTGATGTTTTTGAACACGACTTCTAAACTTTATTTTTAGGGAAAATTCCTTTAAAAATAAGAATTCATTTAACTAATTTATAAAAATATCTAATTATTAAATACAAAATTTGCATCTATAAAATGGCAACGAATTCATAATTAGCTCTAAAAAATCTGTTACCCAAATTGTTCACGATTTTTATAAATCAAGGGCTTTTAGAGCATATTGTAAACTGAATTTTACAATAAATTAAAAAAAATAAAAAGTGTATTTAAAAAAAAATAAATTTAAGCTTCTGTTCATCAAAAATCCAAAACTCTATTTAAATTTTTTCAGTAATCTTTTCAAATGCGTCTTAATATGAATAATAAAAACATAAATCTTTATATCTCAATAATTATTAAAATGATTCAAGTTTTAAAAAAGCGGCAATTTTGTATCTATCTAAGAGAAAATTGTTATAGACAATAAAAAATTATTTAAAGAACTATTTTTTAAAGGCATAATTCACAAAATACTTATTTTCCCACATGAAAAGTATTATTATTCTAGAAACCTAAAGCGTTTTCTCTAAAAATTAGTTCCTTCTGCGTTTGGTAATTGCAAACATGTAGCGTGAAACCCTTCTATTGCACCGGTTTTGGGACTGACGGTTTTCTGGAAATAGCATCATAGACTGCCACTCCGGCTGAAAACACTTTTAATTCTTTGCGTCTACGTGGCTACCGCACACTCCCCACAGCTAATTTTTTCGCATCTCACTTTTTTTGTTTATATAATTGTTAATATAATAAATTCGGTCAATAGATACATAATTTTTGAATGGATTCGTGTAGGGGAAACTCTGGTTGAAAATAAGGAAAATAATTTTTTCAGATAGTTTGGGTAACAGGTGCATGCGCATTCCATTTCCTTATAGTTATCTAGTGGACTAAAGCTCATTTAGTTCATGGTGACGTCAACTTTTGAGAAAACACTAGCCTAGATTGTTAACGAGCATGTAATTTGCAAATGGTGTTCCGGGTATTGGAGAAAATATACAAACTATGAGCATACATTTCAATATACTTAATTATTTAATCTTGTTCAGTAAATATATGTTAGACTAAAAAACGCTTTCATTTGCGACACGCCTGGTCCAATTTTTATATTCAACAATTCAAAAAATAACAAATTAAACCATTTATAACAGTTATATATTCAAGCTTCAATATGATTTGCTTTTAAATTGAATGTTATGGATATTTTCGCTGTATAATATTATTTTATTCATAAAGGTATTGTCAAATTTTTATTTAAACAACACTTGAACTTCTAAGCAGAATATTGTTAATTACAGCGAAATTAAAATTGTTTAGTATTTAATTTATTTTTTAGTATTTATTATTTATTATTTAGTATTTAATTCACTTTGGTTGCCGATCATACAATTTTTCGGTAATTTGTAGACCTAAGTAACCAAATTTTTCCAAAAATTTCTGAAAATCGACGGAAGTTTATATAAATGTTTAATTTTAATTTAAAATAAATTATCTTCAGTCACCTTAAGTTGCGTGTGATAGTACCACCAGATTCCAAAAAAATTCATAAATTTATAGACATTTCTTAATATCATTTCTTTAATTGTTTAAAATTAAAGTTTGGGTAGTTTATTGTAATTTACCATATTTGACTGTCAAATTACCATTAAGAGCCAAAAATTTACATCAATTTTCGAAAATTGACAGACATTTTTATATTTAATTCTTGGTCATTTATGTTAGATTACTAAAAATGACTTGTTCTATTAACATACATTACTTCAAAAATTTCACAAATTTCTGGAACTTTATGAAAATGATTAAAATTGAATATTGAGTATTTAATGGTTATTTATCATAATAACCTGTAAAATTACCATAAATGACAGAAAATATGCAAAAATAGCTAAAAATGTATAGACTTTTTTTAATTGAATTTTGGGCAATTTATGGTAAGTTACCATAAATTACCCCTAAATATTACCTTAAATCAGGCGTCCTTTATTCGAAGTTTAATACGAACTTAAGTTAAGACTGTATTTCGGAAAATGTAAGAAATTATCCATTTGTTATAAAATATATCGTATGGATCAAGGGGAATAGGGACTTTTTCTCCCTAGGTGCATAATATACCATTATGTTTTTTTTTGATACCTCATTATTTAGTTTCAAACATATATTTAAAACGTTTTTAAAATTTTTTATATGGATTTTAATAAATGTAAATCTGGTACGAGGTAATTGGAAAGAGCCTTTTTGCTTAAATTAATATTGTTATTTACTGTTTCTTCCTAAATAAAAATTCGAATAAAAGCTGCAAACTTCAGAAAAAACAGCAGCTATCTATCATCAATATAGAGAAGGAGCTCTCTTCGCCCTCGTATCTTTGGACATTCCGATTCCCGAGCTTGTCGTATCTTTGGAGTTCCAGTGTATTATATTTTCTATTGATATTTAATATTCTTTAGTTTTGAATTATTCTACATCTGAAATTACAGGATTTAATAAGTTCTAACTTAAATATGTATTCTTCAAAATTATTTAATTTTCACAATTGAAATCTTCAAATAATTCGATACTTTGAAAAACATTAGATTTTAAATAATTGATGGATGAAAAGAACCCCTAGATAACACGCAACTAAATTTTTTGAACTTTCAGTGCATAAACTTGACATAATAAGTTTCTAAATTTTGAGATTTATTTTAATTCGTTTCGTTATTCCACAAATCTTTCTTCCTTTTAATGACATAAGTACGATTTAGAACCTACGTCATGAGAATAGTATGTAAATTCTGATTACACTCACTTGAAGGTATATCTTGTGAACTCCGTCCCCAAGGAAATTAACCTCATGTCTACTAATGTACATGTACCTGCAGAACATATATTCTAATTTAAAACTGTAGCTGGCATAACATTTAGGCTGTTCGGAAAAGGGCTTAATTCTAGAATTACTGGAGTTGAGCTGGCCTCTTCTCGTATAACTCCATGAAGATTATTCTATGTACGATATAAAAACCAAATATATTAAAATTCTATTATATTTTTCGCATGCATATTCCTTTAACAAATATATAATTATTATTATTATTATTATTATTTTTATTACACTATTAAGCCGTTTCTCTTTCGGGGTAGGCGTGACTCACTCGGTAGGGAGGGGAGTAGTGTGAGGAAGGGGATATAAAATTTTCAGATTGATCTGGAATTCTCGCGTTATTTATTTAGATAACACGTTCACTCCGCAACATAGGTACGGCCCAGGTTGCTGATCAATCTCTCTAGCAATCACCCCAAGTGAAGATTCTCACAAAGTCGTTATGTGAGGTTCCCACTTGGGTCCATTAGTATCCAAGATCTTGTTTCAGGCGTCGTTTCCTCTACTGAGACTCTTCATGTTAACTATTTTCCGCCATACTTTTCTGTCCTGGCATACTTCTCTAGCTTCTTTAACGTCCATGCACTTTTTCAGGCAGGCTCTCGTGTTTCTATGGCTTCTTATGTCCCT